>JAMPIV010010561.1:0-242318 GCA_024509875.1 Oreohelix idahoensis
ATGTGGGACAGTGTTCTTTAGCGGTCTCAGTCTAGCAAGTCTAAGCCCTACGTAGTAATGAGCTAAAGTGTGTTTTTCTGGGTCTTTTATTATATTTCCTTCATGTTTAATTCGAAGTGCATTTATTTTTGTCCCTATATCTTGGTGGGCAACTCCCCCGAATCTTTTCTCTTGCATGAATATTTGATATTTAATGCTAAAGAAAGTGTGCCCAACAAAGCGCCTAATCTACTTGTTTATCTCTGTTATCGTCTGTTGTGGAGGGTCAAAGATCGTAGCTACGTAAATTATTTTAGGAGTAATAAAACAGTTCACCCGGTACTTAAAAAATGTCGGATGTGTCGGCCGAAAGGCGCAGATATCACAGCTGCGGCGTAAACAGACACAACGCAACCAACGTCCTTTTCATGACGAACGAGGAAGAAGGAAGAAGAAGAAACAGTTCACTATTACAGCTCTAGCAAAAATGGTTGTTTTGTATTTGTAGCGGTGTAACATGTCTGTGATCTGTGTGACAAGGTTCTGCCATGTGATTTTGTGTGTGCGGTTTGGGTGGGATGGGAAGTATATGCCGTACAGTTTCATGTTTGTTGTTGACGTTAAATCAAAGGGAAAATCTTTGAACCAAGTTCAGTTGCCCAAATGCGTCAGCGCATAAAGTGAATTCACCTACTTTAATCGTGGATTGCACGAAGTATATTTATTCAAGCAAGCTTCACTGCACGAGACATACTTGTTATCAGAAGATCATTTCGTGTAGAGCTTCAGTCTAGTCAGTGCATTTTTCAAGATTATACAGCAGAAATGTTCCTGAGACAAATTTCAACGTCTTGTCCACGCTAGAGAGAGATTTCCAAGCGCTGAAGGACAGTATGCTATCCACGTTCTCATTACTACACGTGCAACGGTTTGCATCAATAAGTACTCGTCCTAAAGATAACCCACACGGCGCAACATACATCTACATGGGACAGTCAGTGCATACCATCGCATAATCATACACTGGAGAAAATTTAAAAGACTTCAGAGACAGTATAGAGTGGTCATCAGCGTGTTAACACTTAATACAACACATCATCATTTCACTATTTACATAATGTTCACTCTCAAATTTAATTACGGTAGCTACATTTTTTACATTCCCTCTGTGTGTGTGAATCGTCTTTCACCATCATCCTTTTTACTTTCTACTAACCTTATATGTGTATATATTAAATAATAAACGGTATAGCCGCGCTGATCATTACCTAGTCATTTAATGTATCAATCGTGCTGTCTGTGTTAGTATTTACATTTAGGTAAAATCATTCATTTAGGAAGTTGGGGGCTTTTTCTTTATCGAGATCTGAGGGCAGAAACTAAGGTTGCAGGGAAATAGAAAACTCTCCATAATTTATTAGAAAACACTATCTAGTAGAGAGCATTAGCATTCTCTTCTTCTTGGCCTTCACTCGAATAGATCTCTTTCGAGCCAAGTTCTAGAGACATTCTTGACAACATTCAATAAGCCCTCCCCATCATACTGTAGCGGTGCGACCATTAGTGCCCCGAACAGTATATCATATACGACAATTTGTTAATCTTTAATCGTCCTCATTAGCTCATAAAGATGTTATATGCTGATTTTTGTTATGGTGATATAAAATTTTACTACGTTGAGTAGCTCTCTGGGAAGGTCAACATTCAGCACAGTTGCTAACATCGTGGCGTTGATTGGGAATTCGTTCTTGTAAATATTCTATTAGTAGTTTCCTTTGCTTCCAGTGAATATGGACCAAAGTACTGTTTGTGTTGAGTGTTTGTATCATCAGTGGAATGTGAAGATAAGGGCAGCACTCACGTCGTGTACTGCTTTACTCTCCTAAATCTTGTGTCATATCTCCGTACGTGATTTTTAGTCTAGTTTTGTTTTTTTTTTTAAATATTTTTTACAGATCCAAATAACCTGTATTGATTTTTCTTATCCACCTTTTTGATCGTATATTGTAACAGTCAATAATAAACATAAATGGGCATATTGTAGGCATAAGAAATAAAGAAGTACCTGCAAATACCCACGTGTGTTTATTTTAAATTGTTTACAGGCTTAGGGTTTACTTCTTTATTTGTTTCGTATGTTGATGGGCAGAGTGGTTAGAGCGCTGGCCTCTCGCGGCAGAGGACGGGGTTCGAAACACGATGGCATCACTCTTCAGTCTACCCAACTGTAAATGGGTACCTGCCTCTTGAGTTTGGTACGGCACAGAAAGAGAAGAAATGAATAGGTCAACTCAGCTCTCGAAACTGGAAGTCTATAACTTCACTCGTCAACGGCAGTATCTACTATGGGATCCCCCCTTTACCGTTTTTGTTGTTGTTGTCGTTACAGCTTGTTACTGTCTGTCGCTCCACCTGAGCTTCTATTGTTTGGATTGTCTCGCTTCATCCAGCTTCAGATGTTTCCTCGTAATGTTGATGTGTTTAAAACGGGTATTTCAATTTTATGTTTTCTGTGTATGTGTGTCTGTGTTTTTTTTTAAAATCTTTTCTTACTTTGTCTCGCCTTTCCATGCTTCTAATATTGCTTTCGCTATGATTGGTCAGAAGATATGATGCCACTTTCGCATATCGGTAATTTTACATATTAGTAGTAGTAGTAGTTGTAGTAGTAGTTGTAGTAGTAATAGTAGTAGTTGTAGTAGTAGTTGTAGTAGTAGTAGTAGTTGTAGTAGTAGTTGTAGTAGTAGTAGTAGTAGTAGTTGTAGTAGTAGTTGTAGTAGTAGTAGTTGTAGTAGTAGTTGTAGTAGTAGTAGTTGTAGTAGTAGTAGTTGTAGTAGTAGTTGTAGTAGTAGTTGTAGTAGTAGTAGTAGTTGTAGTAGTAGTTGTAGTAGTAGTTGTAGTAGTAGTTGTAGTAGTAGTTGTTGTAGTAGTAGTAGTTGTAGTAGTAGTAGTTGTAGTAGTAGTTGTAGTAGTTGTAGTAGTAGTTGTTGTAGTAGTAGTTGTAGTAGTAATTGTAGTAGTAGTTGTAGTAGTTGTAGTAGTTGTTGTAGTAGTTGTAGTAGTAGTAGTAGTAGTAGTAGTAGTAGTAGTAGTTGTTGTTGTTGTAGTAGTAGTTGTAGTAGTTGTAGTAGTTGTAGTAGTAGTAGTAGTAGTAGTAGTAGTAGTAGTAGTAGTAGTAGTAGTAGTAGTAGTAGTTGTTGTTGTTGTTGTTGTTGTTGTTGTTGTTGTAGCAACAGCAGCCCCTTCAGTGATAACTGACTATTAGAATGCGCCCCTGAGGTGATAACCCACAGCTGCTATTGTTCCCAGTGTTCCTTTCGATGTTTTATTTTTCTCTTCTGCATGTTGTCAGAGTTTATTTGCGCCTAGTCTGAGGTGGTGCACTATGGAGCATTGCCACTTGGTGCGATCGGCATCTTGATCCTCCCAGGTTGCTGGATTTATGTCCCGTGCCCTCATGTCTCTCTTGTACACCATCTTTGAACCTCAGCTGCGGTCACCCAACTGTTCTTTTGCCATCTGCCTGGTGTCCGTACATACATCTTTAGGAATGCTTCCATCTTCCATGCGGCGGACATAGCAAAGCCTGGGTAATCTTCGCTGTATAAGCAGTGTACACACGCTTTGAAGGCTAGCACGGGACTTCAACTCGACATTTGTCACATCATATTTTTTACAAATTATTTGTAATTGAACACACTATGTATCCTAATTAATAACAGGCTTGAGCGGAGTATTTCTCACCATTAATAAAAATTGTTATATGTATTTTAGTGGTACAGAGATGCTATACAGAGATGTCAGGTTTATTTTAGTGATACGGAGATGGTATACAGAGATGTCAGGTTTATTTTAGTGGTACGGAGATGTTATACAGAGATGTCAGGTTTATTTTAGTGGTGCGGAGATACTTACTTACTTACTTACTTAGTCGTTCCCCTTCTACCGTGAGGTGTAGAGGTTTGGAAGAGAGAGCGCTAGACTATCCTATCGGCTGTCTTCCTCCTGGCCTGGTTCCATTCTAGTCCTCGATCCTTCAAAGATTGTCTGATGTTGTCCTCCCAGCGGACTCTGGGTCGTCCTCGGGGTCTGGGTCCTTGGCTCTTTGTTTCCCATGCTTGTCCTGGTATCCGATCTTCTCCCATTCTGCAGACATGGCCAAACCATCTTAATTGGGACTGTTCTATTTGGGTCTGCAGGGGGTAGGATTTAAGGCCTTGACGTATCGTCTGGTTGCGTACCATGTCTCTTCTTGTTACTTCAACCACCTTCCTCAGATACCTCATTTCTGAGATTTGGATCTGGCTTTTATGGGTTGTAGTCATTGCCCATGACTCGCATCCGTATGTCAAGACTGGGACATAGGTGGAGCGGTATACAGCCATCTTCGTTTTCTTACCAACCTCTCTCTTGCTGAGGAATCCTCGATTTATGGCCTGAAAAAGTCTCCCAGCTGCTGCTTTTCGAGTGGCCAACTCTTCTTTGATGCCCCCCTTTCGGTCTATAATAGCTCCGAGGTATTTAAAGTGGTCGACCTGCTCCAGGACCTGTTCTCCCAGCTTAATCTGATGTTTTCTTTCTTCTCGTGATATCACCATGGATTTGGTTTTAGAGCTGCTTATGACCATCCCTCTCTTCTCCAGCTCTTCCTTCCAGACTTGCAGGTTGGATTGGAGATGTGCCTCTGATTTAGCAATCAGGGCAACATCATCAGCAAATGCCAGCTCTGAAATATAGACCTGTCTCATCGTCCAGTACCCCACTGAATACTTTCTTGTTCTCTCCTTACATGCCTTGATGACATCGTCCATAAGGAGTATGAAGAGGTAAGGTGATAGGATATCACCTTGTCTTACACCAGTGGTGGTCCTGAACTCTTCCGACTTATGGTTTGCTGTCCTCACATAATTTCTGCAAGACTTGTAGAAGCTCTGTATAGCATGAATCAGAGGTGCTGGAATATTCTTCCTTGCCAAACAGTCCCAAAGTTTGCTCCAGGGGACCCTGTCAAACGCCTTTTCCAGATCTATGAAACAAAGATGCATCTCACTCTTATACTCAAGGGCCTTTTCACTCAGCTGTCTGAGTGTGAAGATTAGGTCTTGAGTACTTCGGTTTGCTCGGAATCCGCACTGGACCTCATCCAATTGTGGCTCAGCTAGGCGTCGGAGTCTCTGCTCTAGGATTCTAGAGTAGATTTTACCAGGGACACTGAGAAGGGATATGCCTCTATGGTTTCCACACTGTCGATTGTCACCCTTTTTGAAAATTGGTGTTATGATGGCAATCTCCCAATCCTTTGGTATGGTCTTGTTGTACCACGCTGCCTGTAAAACCCTTAAGAGTAATAGGTCGCCTGATGCTCCCATGAACTTAACCATTTCTGGTGTTATACCATCATGCCCTGCTGCTGGTGCTATACAGAGATGTCAGGTTTATTTTAGTGATACGGAGATGCTATACAGAGATGTCAGGTTTATTTTAGTGGTACGGAGATGTTATACAGAGATGTCAGGAGTATTTTAGTGGTACGGAGATGTTATACAGAGATGTAAGGAGTATTTTAGTGGTACGGAGATGCTATACAGAGATGTCAGGTTTATTTTAGTGGTACGGAGATGTTATACATAGATGTCAGGTTTATTTTAGTGGTATGGAGATGCTATACAGAGATGTCAGGTTTATTTTAGTGGTACAGAGATGTTATACAGAGATGTCAGGTTTATTTTAGTTGTACGGAGATGTTATACAGAGATGTCAGGTTTATTTTAGTGGTGCGGAGATGCTATACAGAGATGTCAGGTTTATTTTAGTGGTACGGGTATGCAATACAGAGATGTCAGGTTTATTTTAGTGGTACGGAGATGTTATACAGAGATGTCAGGGTTATTTTAGTGGTATTCATTCATTCATTTCACTTTTCGTTTCACGTGGAGCATGGGCCACTATTGCAGTTGGTCTCCATCTAGGAATCCTGCACCAAGGATTCTCAGACGTCTGCAGCGGTGGTTTATGTAGCAATGTGTTTTACATGATGAGGTAGCAAGTCCCCATATATAACCTCATCTTAGTAGCCTTGTACGACATGCTGGAGGTAGCAGTAGACCTATTTCTTTTTTGTCTCATCAGAGACCGCGTGAACTAGACGAGACATTTTTGTAGCATGCCACAGGAAAATTAAAAGAAAGGTTGAGAAACTCCTTGGAGAGTGCTGAATTTTACAGTTTTCTATTTTAATATGATGTTAATGTCTTTTTTTACTGTTTGAAGACCTCATTGGGAAAAACCTGACATGTCACATTTTAAGAAAAAACTAAGCACATTAAACATATTCCAAAGAATGTGTAGAAATTAAAATTATATTTGAAAATGCATTCGTCTCTAAGAAAATGAAGCATAAAAACAGGCAATCCTTATTTGTGTCATAACGTTTCAAAGTTTAAAATTCTATTTTTTCGCATTTCATTTTTTGTGATACGTGAGGTTTTTCCAATGAGGTCTTCATTTAGAGTTAGGCATTTATTTTTTCATTATTTCGTGAATCAATTCATGAAGTCGGCACGGAATCTGCGCCTGAGAAGGTTTGGATTTGTCTTTGCGACCTAAAAAACCGATGACTTAAAGCCGATTTAAAAGAAAGAAGAAATCTGAAAATTTTTAAAAATAAAAAATAATAGCGCTCTCTGAGCTTTTCTTTCAATGTTATACATTTTCACTCCGATGGCTAGATAATTTTTCTCTGTAGCCAAATAACTATTGTTATTAGCAAAACTCTGTAGAATTTAATTTAGTTAACGAAAATGTTTATCATAATTACATGTTCAATCAATACCCTTTAGCTCCCCAAGGAGCATAGGTCTTCAATAAACACTTGCCAAGTCTTCCTGTCCTGTGCCATCTGCTCAAGTTCTTTCCATGTTTTCCTCATCATTTTCACCTCTGTTTCCAGTTCTCTTCTCCATGTGTTTTTTTGGTCTACCTCTGCCTCTCTTTCCCTGTGGATTCCAGAACAAGGACTACCTTGTAATGCTATCAACAGAATTCCTCAATGTGTGTCCTATCCATCGCCAGCGTCTTCTTCTCAACTCTTGTTCCACTGGCACTTGTCTGGTTCTTGTCATCAATTCCACATTTGTGACTTTGTCATACCATTTCAGTCCTTCTATTCTACGCAAGAACCCGTTTATAAAAGTCTGTTGCTTTTTGGTTGTTGTTTTTGTTGTTCTCCATGTCTCAGAGCCATACAATAAAACTGACTTCACATTTGAGTTAAAGATTCTTATTTTCGTGTTGGACTTGATTTCTCTTGTTCTCCATATGTTTCCCAATGCAATGAAAGCTCCTCTTGCTTTTTGTATTCTTGTTTTGATATCATTGTCTGTCCCTCCAACTTTGTCTATATTACTTCCAAGATATGTGTAAGATTCTACATCTTTTAGTGGTGTTTCTTCAAGTTGAACCTTGTTATCATTTCTTGCATTTATTCTCATAATCTTTGTCATTTCCCTGTGTATTTTCAGGCCCACTTGTTGTGACCTCTCATCGAGAATTTTCATTTTCTCTTTCATCTGATTATGGTTATGGGACAGAAGAGCCAAGACATCTGCAAAATCCAGATCATCAAGCTGTTTATCAGATTCCACTGGATTCCATTTCTGTTGTGCGATGTCGATGTTTTCATAACCCACTCTATTGCTGGTAAGAAAAGAAATGGAGACAAGAGACATCCCTGTCTCACTCCCGTTCTAATCCTAAACGGTTCTGTAAGTTGTCCTTCATGAATGTAGTAAAATCTGCGAGATAATCGCTCATTTCAGTAAGATTTTAGTCCTATGATAATAAATAACCCCGCCCGTAGGTGTCTGAATATAAGCATCTCACACGCCAGCATCGCGCTGAATTTTGTGCCATGGTAATGCTTAGAAACGATCCCGCCGTATAAACCTACTCGCTTTCCTTGTGACGTACAATAACATTTTTAACATTTTGCCCGATCTGATAGAGACTGCGGCAAGACTTATTATAATTAACGAAATGTGCTGCCAAGTTACTGTCTGAATTAACGTAATACTTTAACTTTAACGCCTCTAATAGTAGTAATCCTTACATTTTTGGTAGTGTAACACGAGACAACAGTAATAATTAACGCCAATTTTAACACCCGCCGCGCAAAACCCCGCTTCGCTTGACACGCGGTGGGATCGGCCCGAGGATATATACACACAGACAGTTTAAATTCTCGCCAAGTAATGTATTTCTGACGTCACTCAAACAAGTTAGTTATTTGAATAAAAATGCTAGAGAGAGATGAGAGGGGGAAGATGGCCGACTTGTGTAAAATTTATATTTGACGATTGACAGTGACAAAATTGAAAATCTAAACCATACTGAAACTGACCATAAAAAATCATATGGTAGTATAGCTTAGAGTCCCCTGAGCAAAAATGTGTTTTAAAAAATATGGTAGTCGAAGTATTAGCCAAGTTATTGAGAAAATACTAAATGTCTAGTAACACTAAGATGGACAGACTGTGGTTCCTGCTTGTTTTTTTCATAACGTTAGTGGGGACGCCAGCTTAGAAAGAGGCATGGTAGTAATTCAAATTCGATTAGTTGGTATAGGAGTGAAAGGGGAGAGATAGGAGAAATGTAACTAAAAACGAAACATCTTTTTCTATTGGGCATAACTAACGCAGACTGACCAATCGACTACCAGACACAGAGTTTGTTTGGAATTATTTTTTGTTTTTCAAAAACTACATTTGAATTCTGGTAGTCGCAAGTTTTCCATTGGCCAGTACTAATAGATATTAGCAAAAAGCTTTCAATGCTCATCGCCAGTTGACAAAAACTTTTTCTATCAAATACGCTGAGATCAGCTGTGTTAATTTATAAAATAAAGAATTAATTAGCAGTCTGGGCAGGGCAGAGAAAAACTGAGGCCATTCTTTGCAAGTCAGCGTTATTTGTTACTATTTCTTGAAATTGTTGTAAGAATGCTTTATGTATTAATATGTTTATTACAACTGCCAAAGTTAGATACTGCTATTGGGAAAAGTGAAGGACATGCCGGGAGCAGACATTGTTGAGTCCTCGCATTGAACTGTATCTAACTGTTGTATATTGTCATGATTTTGTTTTAATATTATTGTATTAGAATATGTTAGTAAGCCTCCGTGTTCCATGAACACTGTTCAACATGCCTGGAGCGTTTATAATTTAAAAAAAGAAGAGCAAATCATACAAAAGGAAATGTGGTTACTCCACGTTATTGTATTGAGGAAAACTATGTAAAAGTACAGTGGCGTATCTGCCATAGGGACCTGAGGTATGGTCACAGAAAGGTGTGAGTCATATAAAATTAGGGGCGAGTGCACCTGTATGCACGCGAAGCTGACTCCATACCACCGTATGTAAATAATAATAATAAGGTGTGATCAGATATAAAAAGGCCAGGGTGTCTTTTTATTGCAGAGGTTTTATTTCCTGTTACCAGCCGGTGACAGGAAACCTGATGAGTGAGTGTAACGCCAACAAGTCTCCGGTAAAACGTTTATGCTGTCAGCAGATAGCTGGAGGAGCTTGTGCGTGTTGAGATATCTATATTTTCTGCAACGACATACTGAATTATCCTTCTACAAAGAATCCCAGGTGATGTGTTAGCATCTGGGTATATCTGACACTTCAGTTATAATAAACTTTGATATTTTCCATCATACCCAGGATTTTATGGGGCGTGATGAAACTACAGCCCCTCCTAACAAATGACACAAACTATTAGATAATAAAGTTGTAATCTGTGAATACACCAACAGGAGAGATAGAGTGACTTTATACTTATTGGACAAAGTGTCCACAAATTTTAGTTAATTCTTTTTATGTAAACTATCTTTTCCTCATTTTCAAAGACCTGTCCAAAAGAGATGGCGGGACAGGCAGATTAAATTGTAAAAAGAAAATATTGAATTTTAAAGAAAAACCTTAACCACTGTTTTAGTCATTTCCTTATAGTGAGTTAAAGTGTTTTGTGTTTATGTACCATCATTTCCATTTCTCCCCTAGACATTAGGTACATCATACACCAGACACTAGAGCCAAAATAATGACCGTGTGAGATCTAGGGAGGTAGCGTTAGGTTCCCTGCAAATACATCATCATCATCTATTAGAGTCAGGGGCCTACATGTGCTTGACCTCACACGGTTAACACAGACACAGATTTCTTTCCTTTTAGGTATAACATCATAACCTCCCCAGCAAATTAAACTTGCTACAATGAAGAACTCTACATGTCATATCTTCATAGGTCTTCTTTATTAAGTTAATGATCTTCATGGGAACTCCATAATGCCTCATCAATTTCCAAAGCGATTCTCTGTCTGCACTGTCAAATGCCTTTTCATAGTCCACGAATCCGATGTATAGCGGTGAATTCCATTCCAGACTTTGTTCAACTATTATTCTCAATGTGGCTATCTGGTCTGTACAGGATCTATTTTTTCGAAAACCTTTGTTTGTTCATCTCTCAGTTGCTTGTCTATGGACTCTTTTAATCTCTCAAGGATGATTCTGTTTAATACTTTTCCTGGCACTGATAGTAACATTATTCCTCTATAATTTGTGCACTCTTGTAAGTTTCCCTTCTTAGGCAACTTGACCAGATAACCTTCCTTCCATTCTGCTGGTATTTCCTCTCTCTCCCAGACTTTGCCAAGTAGTTTGTATAATATCTCTGTAGAGGTATCAATATCTGTTTTGATAGCCTCTGCTGGAATGCAATCTGAACCAGCTGCTTTTCCATCTTTCAGAAGCTTTATGGCTTTCTTTATTTCGTCTTTACTTGGTCGTTCACAGCTGATTTGTAGCTCCTCTTCTGCTGGCTGGATGTCTGGGGGATTAGTTGGAGATGGTCTTTTGAGAAGTTCCTCAAAATGTTCTGTCCATCTCTTCATTTGTTCTTGTATATTACTAAGCAATTTTCCATTCTTATCTTTTATTAGGCCATTTGCTTACTTATATTTCCATGTTAGCTTCTTTGTGTTGTGGTACAGGTCCCTCATATTTCCTTTGGCTGCAGCTTCCTCTGCTTCCCTTGCCAAATCATCAATATATTTCATCTTGTCTCTTTTGATGTTTCTTCTTACTTCTTTGTTTGCTTCTATGTACACTTCATGAGCTTTGGCTTTGGAGCTTCTGGTTTTGCTTCTGTTTAAATCTGCTTTCTTGTTTTTCCTGTCTTCTATCTTACTAATGGTTTCTGTTGTTATCCATGCTTTGTGCGGATGTTCTCTTTTTCTCAGTACTTCTTCACATGTCTCGTTCCATATATTTTTTATTTGTTGCCAGTGGTCTTCCGTATCTGTTTCATCTTCCAGCTGTTCAAGTACTTGGTATTTGTCGGATACTGTGATTGAAAATTTTTCTCTTATTTCCTTATTTCTTAGATATCCCACATTATACTGTTGTCTATAGCTATATGCTGTTGTAAATTTCTTGAGTTTTAATTTTGTTTTAGCCAACAGAAGATGGTGGTCTGATACAACATCTGCTCCTCTACATACTTTCCCATCATGCAATGATGACTTAAACTTCTTGCTGATGCATATGTGATCAATCTGATTCTCAGTTCTGTGGTCTGGTGATATCCATGTTGCTTTATGTATTCTTTTATGTTGTCTTGGTGCGTATTGGGGCAACTACGACAGTAGTTTTTGCCAGGAATAGCCTATGAAATATTAGGTAGAAGGTCTCTAGAAATTGGCTCGTTAAGAAAGAATAAAGACCTATTCGATAGGGACAAGAAGACGGGAATGCGAATGCTTTCCACTGGACAGTGTTTTCTAATTAATTATGGAAAGAGTTCTGTTTCCCCACGACCTTAGCTTCTGCCCTTAGATCCCGTAACAGAAAAAGCCCCCAACCTCATCTGAGTAGAGAAATGTTCATATATGTGAATATGTAACACCTGTAGTAAAGTACATCTGTGGGACACCCCGCTCAAATTTCCCCGCTTGAAAATTAACTAACGTAGTCCTAAAATCTATTAATAACTACAGTATTTGAAATTTGTCTGGGGCAAAGTCAAATTTACCGCTTGAAAATTAACTAACGTACGCCTAAAATCTATTAATAACTACAGCATTTGAATTTTTTTCTACTACGCCAAGTTAAAAAGGTTACTACCCCTTTTAACACGCACTACCCCTCCCAATATTTATTAACAAACGTCGTAAAAATTAACAATCAATCGTATTGTTACCTCGTTTTTGGGTAGAGACCAAAAATCTAAGTTGTAATGGCAAAAATGCCAATTCTATGCTTTTAATCAAAATTAAATAATTTATTTCTCAATAACAAAAGGGAATTAGATTGAAAGGGATATCTTGAATCATAGCGCTGATATTGATTAATATAATACCATAAAGATTTCCCATAATAAAACTATCTTGACGTAGAAAATTTTATTTTAGTAAAATTGTCAGTTGGGAAAAAGCACAATTAATTATAAAAAAATTATACAGATGAAAATGTGGAAGAATAATTAAATGAAACCTATATAGGAAGATAAAGGACAGTGGTCTGTTTAAAAATCATTTTTAATATTAAAAATCGACTTATTAATAACAAAGATATTGTATAAATAAAAATGAAACAGACGAGCGAACACACTTATAAACTGCTCAATTTGGTAGCTTGGGGAAAAAGTTAAAATTTGTTGACGCGCGTTCTGATTGGTTAGGCGTAGTTGAGGATGGGACAATAAGAATTAACAAGTGCTTGCAAAGTCGGCCATTTGAAATCTAAACTAAGCTGACATCAGCGGGAGAGTCTGTGTTGCAAAAGCTTTCGCCGTCTGGAACACTAAAGCAGTGGTAGAACCCATTTACTGCCAAGTCAAGCTTATGTTATGGGAAATTCTTACTTGAGGGTAAGGCAAAATAAATATTTGTATTGATTTAATTAACATGTAGGCCACAATTTGTGTTACGATAGCCTAAGGAGGAATGCAGTTTTTCGGAGTGAAATAAATGCATAAAATATTTGCTAGTGGCTTTACAACGTTTGCGAATGCCAAAGCAGTAGACCAAAATGGATATTGGCTTTTGTAGTGCCATAAATGTTTACATGTTATTGTGATGCTACACTGTAATTCTGTCCTTCAACCGGCCCGATTCTGTTCTTCTATTTTGAGTTTTCACCATTCGTCTTCACTTTGTAACTATATGTGTTTGCCATGTTTCTTCTCATTTGAATATATATGTCGTGGAATATTCTAATCCACATATATAAATTATCAAGTAAATATAAAGCCTAACAAATAAATCTAATAAAGAAAAGAGCAATGGTAAAATAACAGTGCTGTCACAAGGAATGTACTCGAAATCCCCTTTGTTTTATGCTTCGTCTGCCAATTGTAACGCTTTCACGTTGATAGTAAAAGCCTACTATATTATTACCCGCTTTCTTCAATGAAACGTGTGCTGTATTTCTTGGAAAAACATTGAGATACCAAGCTGATCAATGACCTAATTTAAATATTTCATTCATTCCATTTTATACACGGCGTAACTAAAGACAGATGGACTAAAGGATAGAGAGAAGGGAGAGGCATACAGCCGAACACGTGCAACACAAAACACGCGTCGCGCGATACACAATTACTACTATCACGCGTGTAAGGCCACATGCACTAACTTTTTCAGACGGACAGTGATAAATTCACTACCCTTCCCAGAGTAGGTTTTAAAAAAACCTGGGAAACGCTTATTAGAAAAGATCCATTATATGGGTTTACGTTTGAAAACATTACAGTACCCAGACAGCACATCTTCGAAACAGGAGGTAGAAGAAATTGCATATTTTGAACGCAGCCCCTTAGCTCTATATATAGAATGGGTTCCTTAGGGTTTGCTGACAAAGAATATGGTTATGCTAGTCTAGGAATTAATATTAAGCCAAAATAAAATGATGCCTGCCAGTCAACACCCAAAATCAGAATTCGTATTAGATTTTTCGTCTCCATTGTACGGGAAATGGGGACAAAACCGCGGAATGATATGGTAATGTAAACAGGAAGTTATAAATTATCTTTGGTTTTAGGGGAGACTTAGGAAGTTAAATTTTTTCTTGTGAGAAATCCATTGGCCGACTCGCGTATACTCACTTAGGAGTTCTTCGGGGACCATAGTCAAATAAGCTTTAAGCAACAGTGCGTTGAAGCCAGCTTATTTTCTTGCTAAATAAAAGCCTGGAACATAAGCAGATGGGAATTTGTGCCAGTAAATGTGCCAGAATTCATTGCTAATCAACGTATCTGTGTTTATTCTATGAATTGTGGTAAGCTTGAACCATTCAGTATCTTTTAATGAATATTGAATGTGAATTGTTAATTTATGCCTGTATATATGTGTAGTTCAGTAGCAAACATGATGTAAAGCCTATAATGCTCCAGCCTGAACAGAAGGTGTCGGAGGAAAGTAAAACTGCATGGAATGGCCAAACAGTACACTGACACCTAGATTATTGATTAGGTAATGCTGGAAGTGCAAGGCGTATGTAATTTAAATACTGGTATAAAAGTATTTCAGATGAAGCTGACAGTTGTGTGTAACGTTAATGTTTTTATTGTGCTCTTAAAAAAGAGAGTATAAATGTTATGAAGTAGAAGGTAATGTTTTCAGGGACCGTGGTCTTGATGGTATTGAGCAGCACCTGGTCAGAGCTTTGCTGAATCCAGTCGGACAGCATACTCCTTGGTCCATTTAGCTATCAGTGAGGTGTCTCCAGAGCCCAGGGGAGAAATCGAGCAGACGAGTCTTTTCCTGCCGCCATCACGCAAGATAAGCTGATGTGGCCAGCTGAGCTCAAAATTATGTACCCCCATCTTAAAATGAGCTTGTGTAAGAGGGGAATTAAATTTCGGAACTGAGAAATCTCCAATACTAGTCCCAGTTAAAGACAAACTATGAAGTTTGGACAAATACAACAGAGTTGAAACAAAACAAAACCAGTTATTACCTCATATTACTACTACACAACTGACCACATAGGATACTTTTAATAATATATGTCGTACCAGACATATTGTATCGTAAAATTGGGGTTCCCTTTGTATTCGAATCAGGACACATATTCATTCATAACAGATTTAATATTGTTATTTGAAAAGTTATCAGTGACTCCTTTAAGAAGTGTTATATGTATGTGAGTCACAGTGAGACAAGTGTGGGGTGGAATAAATTAAATTGTTTATGTATCGTTGTGCAGACTTACACTTCATCATACACAGAAGGGGAGTCATCACACTATAGAAGGAGTGAGATTTGACTGAGTATACATGTGGCAGCAAGTAATATAAATTATTCTTATAGATATATATATACCTTCACAGTGGTGCTAAGTCCCCGGGTACAATTTATTCCCAATTGTAAAGATGGTATGTTGTGTAGGTAATTAAATGGGTGACGTAGATTTTTGGCTCCCACCAGTTTTAGAATTTCTTCCGCGATCACGTAGATTTTGGGTTGTTTACGAAAATCGCTATTTTCTGAATACGCGTTTGAATACGGTGAAATTTGGACACGCGGTGCGAGTTAGTCAAAAAAGAAGGTATTTTATTTCCACAAGTGAGATGGATAACTTAGCTGTGATATAGAGTGGTTCCCTGTGTCTATAAAAATCGAGGAAATCTGTCTCTTCTCTCTTTCACCTATCCTGTACGAAGTTTTTTAAGGCGTCTCCAGACGGGGGGAAAAAAAACCGCGGTAAACACAGATATATAGGAATTATATTATCTTTTACTTTCTAGGGTTACTTTGAGAAATCTCGGCCCGTAAGTAAAGTTCTTCGGGGACATACACTTTGTAGCGACATTAATTATCACGATGTAAACTGACGTGGCATAAATCTAGGATTTTATAGGACAATGAGATACACGTGTGCTATATATGTAGAACGTTGTGTAAAACCACCAACTGGGCACATTGTGTTAATTTTATTGTGTTAAAAGAGAAAGCAGGTGAAGGGTACAGATTTATGTTATTGAATTATACTGTTTAGGGGAGTAAAAAAATCTTCTCACGAGGTTTACATTTAAATTGGGGCTTAAAATACATCATGGGAATTTCGGACATATCCCTAGTTGAAATGTTTGGAAATAACAGCCACGTAATCCGTCAGACAGTGGTCATAAAATTCTGGCAGATTTAAGTTGATGCTAAGGGAAGTAGAAGGAGATGAGATAGAGAGCCCCGTTATAATCTTAGAAACTATTTTATGTATCGTTGTGCAGAACGAGAGAAGGGGCCCCGAAGGAGTGAGATGAAGTGACACGTGGATAGAAATTATTTATGGATTTGTGGTGCTTAGCGGGTGAAATTGAGTCAAAATTATGGGAGCATGTCGTATTTTTGGTTAGGGAATTAAGACTTGGGTTGGTCCCCCTTAGAATAGGTGATAGACACAGTGACTTAGTGAAACAGCACAAGTGAGATCTATTCTATAAGTCTCTGAAAAATCGAGGAAATCTTTCTCTTCAAGCAGCTACGAATCTTTTTAAGGAAGAAAAAAAATATATATTACTTAGTATTTGCTATTAAACATACACATGGCGACAGTTAAACACACTGACGTGGGAAATCTATAACAATGAATATGTATATATTAGAACGAGCTGACCAACGCACTGATTTAGTTCAAGAGAGATTTTTTTTTTATTATCATTTCTTCTCACAACACCAAAAAAATACATCATGGAAAACATATACAAATAGTCATAAAATTCAAGAAAATGCTACAAGGATGATAGCCCCGTTATAATCTTAACTCTAGGTTTAGCCCACAGCCCCGTTATGAGACAGATGATGGCCCAAAGAGTCACAAATACATATGGTTAGGGTCTACTATTGTCCCCCTTGATGACTGACTTTGATCACAGTATCTATTCTAAAGGAACAATTTACTTAAGCAGCAAATCTTGCTTAAGAAGAAAAAAAAATACACAAGTGAGTCATTACAGTGAACATACTTCCGGACTTTCTTTGGATTCATCAGGAATACCCAGCGTTCATGCTTACCTAAAAATACTTGATGTTGATCACCGTTCGCAACTTAGGACACTTCTCTGTGAATCTGGGGGATAAAGCGAATCCCAGCTCTACAAATACAGGTTTCTTCACTGTTTCGGGGACTTTACCAGTTTAAATTTTAGATTTACTGTTAATGTCACTTGAATCAGTTTTGGGTAAGCGATCTTAAACGGGCACACAGAGTCTAAAACACGAGGATTCCCTTACTTTGGAAGAAGTTGACCAGTGGACAACTGCTCTCAACAGGTAGTCTTGGCTCACTATCCACTCTTTCAATAGTGTCGGCAATGTTAATGTTATTTCTTGAAATTTATTCTCGCCGCTAGGCAGCATGTATATTTCAATTTGAGAAGAAATATGAACTGGCTCAGAAGCCCAGTATAAACATTAGTCTTTAGCAACCGTTAGTGGGATTGGTATTACTGTTTATCTCTGATGGCACATGCACTGTCAGACCAGTGTTACTTAAAACAACCCACGTGGTTAAAGATAGAAAATGTCTATTCTTCTCACAAGTATGTCTCTTTACTACTAAACGCTGGCAAGTTTGGATCACCCCAGTATTCACTGCATAAAATGGAACAAGCACATATAAAATAATTATACATACTATGTATAAGGATATAACTTATATTTTAAACTGCAAGCGTAGAGCTTATCATTTAACACTTCCCGTGAAATAAGTTATATTATAAAATCCATCATCATGAATTTGAAATACATATAAATATATTTCGTCAACACTCATGAGACATCTAGCAGTTATAAGTTTGTTTAGAAAAATATACTCGACTGAGTAGTTAGCAGTTAAATTAAATTCATTATGGCTACATGTTTGTTAAGCTAGAAATATAATTTATTCTGCTTTCCACTGTATGCGTCACTAGAAAATAATACATACTTATAAATTTAATCACTCTGCACAAAAGAACTAGTAAAATGAAATCGGCGATTTAACAATTAATCACTTCACAAAATACTAGATATACTAGATATAATATTTTACCTCACACAGAACTACGTATCACAACGAAACTGAGAGACATCACTTATAAGTTTAAGTGTTCTAGAACGAAGTGACAACGTCTACTGTAAAATGGAGAATGAGTGAAGTTAGTTTCAAACTCGGGCCAATATCTTATAATTAGACAAAGGGCCACAACTTATTTCGCCAAGCAAAATTATCTCCCCTACTCCCAACATTTACGTAACTGTCATAAACTGCCACGTTCTAACCGAGAGGGCGCGTGTCAGTTGCAACTCTCAGACACCCCGTCTGCAGTGCGGAGCGCAATTTCACACTTCGCCGGACTATCCCGACGAAAACTCACGCAGTTGCTGCAAAAGGTAGACAATCCGTCTGCCTGCCATGTCCGACGGAGCGAATTCTCACACCCCAGGCCCAGAAATCTGGTCGGGCAGCGCTCTGACCGGGGAAACTGCAGACGAATGTCTGGCGAGAACCGTATGTTCACAGCTATCGTTCGACCCGCAGAGACTGACATCTACGTAATACCATCACTAGTGCGATTCTCAGTTTTGAGAAAAGAAACAACGTTAAGGATGGGGAAGAAAATATATATCTCGCAAACGAATGGATGCGAAAAAAATACAGGAAAATGTAAAGAAATATAGAGGATACGGGTGAAAGAATAGGAAGAGGATAATAGATAATTTAATGATCATAACCTATGTGACAGAGCAATATGTTAGAGATACGTGATGTTAGAGTGGTGTACATTAGACGCATTTCCTTTTAATTTCAGCGAGTCACGGCAAACAGTGGGGGAGCATAATTTGCCAATACAAATTATCCACGGCAAAAGGACATATCTCAGGGGTCAGAGGACTCGAGCTATCGTCAGAAGCAAAAGAAAAATAACCTACGGTCTCTTGCAGTGAAGTGCCCATGCTTTAGCGGGAACGGGGTTTATTTATCATAAAAACCCAGAGTTCTTCGCTATTATAGTCTCCGACAACGGCACGTGGCCTGGAGACTGATGTAATGGTATACAGCCAGAAATCAAGGCTGTGTTTTTCCTCTAAATCCGGAGCGGGTTAAAAGTGGAAAGTTACAGAAGCTATTCAGCAGCAGAGAAGTTTCTACAGTGAATCAAGTACCTCATGCTTGATACTCGAACATCATCATCATCACCGAATTCAGGAGCAGGTGATAGGGTTACAATACCTGGGTCCTGAAAGTAACGAGAGAAGAGCGTAACGGAGACGCCTCATCATCAGTCGAGTGTTAGAGAGACACCGAGACCAAGAGAGAGAGAGAGAGAGAGAGGAGGGAGGAAATAGACAGGACCAGTAGGGTCTGTTCATTATCCATTTGACGGATAGACACTGAGCCATCGTTGTAAGCCACGTCTATTATTTTAGCATTTCCAGTAGTGTTAGGTAGTGGCTCATATCGCCTACCAAGTTGGAAGCTGTGTAGACGTTCTTTTAGGAAGAGGCAACAGGACGGCAACAGTCGAAATCTTATTAGTGTTAGAGAGTGGAGGCTAAAGTTGACAGCCCCACCAAATTAGATTTGTTTAAATCACTCACCATTTTATTGTTCCCCAGCAGGGTGACAGAAAGAGTGAATGTGATTGGGGTTTTTCTAGTGTCTATCTAATTTAATTGTTACTTTGTTTTTCCAGGCCGTGCAACAGTGCACGCTATTTATTTGATTGATGTATGATGAAATTTAATGATTTCTGTGTGTAAATAAATATATCTATAATATATACTGGATCAGCTTCTACTCTATACTATACCTATATGTGGTCTGTATAGTGATGTCTGTGGTCGTTTTATACACCTTATCTCCTTGTGTTTAAAGGTAGTTAGAGGGGGGTGATTCTATAGCTTTTCTGAAGTCACGAAGCGGCAAGGGAAGAGTCAAATCCTGGTTCTAGCCCTTGAGCCAATAGTCTCATCTGTCCACAGGCATGTCATTTTTCATCTAATTCTATCTTCTCAGACTTTCTCATACTAGGGTCTTGCTTTCATTCAGGCAAACTCTATAAACAAAAATCCACTTCGTGACAGTTATGTATAAGTATGTAGAAAATGTTAGGACGAATTTATCCACAGGTTTCAGTGCTAGAGTAAGCACACCCTATCTATTGTATGAACGAAAAACCCTGTATAAGATGTTGTAAGGAAATCATTAAAAGGTCACAGGCTGGGTATGTACACCCCTGCCTATTATATGGAAGCGACACCTTGGAGGAAGGAATCAGGGCTTTGTACTATCACTGAAGAAGAATGTTTACACAGCAGTGATGTTAAACAATGAAAAATAAAGACTGGTGTAATGATCAGCCCACATAGCTGATCAAGGTGAGTTGTTACAGTGGTTATGTGTGGAAATATTATAGATGAGAGTTATATGGGAGGGAATGCTCCTCTCATTTCAGGTTATACGTCAGAATACTTATTGGTGGCAGGAAACCTGGTGAGGGACGAAAATCTTGGAAGTGATCACTCAGCATTCAAGTTGTAGCTAGCCCCACACCTTTGACCAGGAGCACCACATCTGTTGATTCTGAGGACTTATGGGCCAACTGTTTTCTTCAATCCATGCCAGTTAAGTCCTTTAGAAAAGGCACTGACAAGTTATTGATATCATAAAGTTCCACCATAATAACCCTAACCGTAATAATAATATAATCACCTTGAAGTGATGAACCCAACAGTCTTTCCAACATATTAACAGTGATTAGTACAAGCCGGTAAACAGAACAGTGGGTGGATTTCTTCAGTGATTTTCTTTTGTATAAACAAGAGACATGGACAGAGTTCCAATTTATTTATTTTAAATAGTGTAAATAAAAATTCGATTGAGTTTGACAATCCCTGTCCCATAAAATTGAGGTACAGGGAGATTAAATTGTAAAAAATAATTACCTAAACTTCATCAAAAGTCTTACTTACTTTAATTTTATTGGGTTAAAGTTTTGTTTTGACATTTTTCTTTCATCACATAAAATACATTACCCTAGACACTAGCCACACAACAGTACAGAGATTAATTTATACCAGGTGAGATCTTAGAGGTGGCGGATAGGGACCCTGAGAATCATATCATCATCATCATCAATTAGACTCAGGGAACTTACACAGCTTGACCTCACCTTGGGTACCCTTAGTTTAGTAACACCATAACCTCTAATTTACCACAACACCGACAGCACGCGTGATACATTAACAAACTAGATAATGATCAAACGATTGTTGAGTTTATTTATTAAATATCCACACATATAGGGTTTGTAATGGTTAGAACGTGATGGTGATAAAAGACGATTCACACAAAACACACAGATGAGATATTAAAATTGCAGTTAATTAAGTAGTAGTTAATTAAGTTAACTACTACTTAATTAAGTATGAACTGGTGTAAAGCGAAATGATGATGATGTGATATGATACGTGTTACCAAAATGGTGAGTAATCTACACAGCCCATGTGTCTCTAAATGCTTCTCATGAATACGATGATTCACATGTATGCATAAAATGTCCCAAGTTGTCATACGTTATGTTTAGTGGGGTATCTCTAAGCCGAGGAAGTTCTGATGAAAACTGTTGTCGTACTGAGAAAAAAAGTCTGTTGTCTGATCTCCCGAGGGTACTGGCCAGACTGGATATCTTCACGAAATGTTAGTGATATGTAGACTCATTATCTTGCGTATGTAGACGTGATTCATAAAATATACTTTAGAGTCTGCTTCATAGAATGCGCTTAAGAGTGTGTTGCACTTGGTATAAATATGAGATTCCACTTTTGAGCTCTTTAGCTTGACTTCAGATAATAAGCTTTCGAGTGATTTGAACTTGTGATAACTATGTATTGAACTTGTAAGCCAGCAGTATACGGTGACGAAAAATGCTGCGTCCACCTTCTGAATTGTGGGTGAGACAATATTCCTTTTTAATCTGTATAAGATCTACTAACCTTCTTTTCCCTTCGCAAAATCCTTTACGAACACAATTCACCACAGAAATGAATTATTATCCACTCTGAATAAACACGTGTATTTAGGCTAGGCGTTTTAGGGATTTAATCTCTACCTCACAATGTAACAACTGGACTCCTCTCTCTAGCGAGCTACGCGGTACATTATATTTCTAGAAGTCCAATGTGGGTTCCTTGGACCGGTGACGAACAACTCCGCCCATACAACCAATACCTAAGAATTCATTCCCAGGATCGCTCTTGTCCCCTGTCAGTCCAAAAGTGGGTGGGATAATTCGCGACCAACTTTCGTTGCCTGGCTTGCGTGACAAACAGGTATTGAGATAATTGGCTGGCCACTGCAAACGTGCTGTCACATTACTCTCTGATTGTCTTTCGCTCCGTGTCTTGGCGGCACTCTTTGTTACCTCCGTCCATTGTCGCCAGCATGCTAACATGTCCCTTTTGTGGCGCAGCCTATTGATTTACTTGCTGGTTGGTTTAATCAGCATGAGACGTGTTCACCTGGCCAATCTGGGCGTCCATAGTGGTGACCCGGCCGAGCAATAAAGATAACAACAGTCCACAGAAATTGTATAATGCCCAGATGTCTGATTTGGATGACCAGATGTGTTTTCACCAGATTTATCACGATGCAATGTGGACTTCAAACGATGATGTCAGGTATGGGGACTCAATCAAAAGACTTTATTTTACCACCGATGAAAGAACAAATGCGGTTCTCTAGATACCGGTCGCGAGTAATCAAAACGATGAAATAGCAAATGTGGGATGAAAGAGCACAAATGTGGGAGAAAATTAAATACGACAGATGTAGAAAAAGATAGAGCTATAAGGCCTTCTTCCTCTTCTTCTTCCATCCTTAGCCATCAACCGGCAAAGCAGTATGTGGCCAGTACGCCTAGTGGCGTCTTAGGGCAACAACAAATTGATCAATCTATCGCTGTTTCCACCACGCCTAGTGGCGTCTTTGTGGAACAAAAACAGACCAAACAATCTATCATTGTTTCCGTAATCAGATTGGTTGGCAAGCAGGTGATCAGCCCACTGTGCGAAGTTTTTACGGGATGGGGTAAACAGCCCCATGCCCATACCCTCCTTAGTCGCTTTTTACGACATGCGTGGTAGGGTGCAGTGTTACTATTCTTTGCTCCCCTTTCGGGCCCCTTGGCACTCGTTTATCACATATGTGGAAATATGCTTCCTCCTATAGCTAGTTGATTTGAAGCATAGAAGTTTGCTAATAGTTCCCCATTCTCGTTCATCATACCTAATCCCTGCTTTCCCATGATTTCTTCAAAGCCAGTGTTGTCTGTTCCTATTTTCGCATTTAGGTCCCCATCAAAATTTTGAATAACATGTTAGGAGATCATTATTAATGTATAGCAACGAGTTTACAATTTCCTGGTTAGCAACACCTCATGAAAAATAGATGTAAACACATTTTTTTTAAACCAAATGATTCACCGATTAGATACATGACGTGAGGTTATGTGTCTATTATCAACGTTTCACAGGTAGATGCAAAAACACATCTTCATAATAAAGGCCAGTCACCCAAGTAAGCCTAGAAAGAGATAAGCATACAGTGAAAGAAAAATAATGAATAAAAAATACACTGTGCTTTCTAAGCAACATTCATTCACTTCGAAGAAAAAAACACTTCTGAAGTGTTTCTATAACGTACTCGTAGATTGATGCTTCACTGTGGAATTCATTCAAGTCTAATAAAGATAACAAAATGTCAGACTTCCCCAGTGTATACAAGTTGAAAAAAAAAATTACACACAAAACAAAGTAAGCATTCTTCATTTTTAAGAATAAACGTTTGTTCCCAAGTTGCAGGCAGAAGCAGAGTGATAAGAAAAGAACCAGACACGCGCACACCTCATTTCTTGAACCTTCATACACGGATGCAATTTCTTATGAAATTTAACTTTTTTTCTGTGTTTAACACTATGTATCTGCAATAAAGCCATATTGCACATAATTTTATCTTCGTAAAGTTTAGCTTTAGCTTTCTTTTTTAAAGCTGCTTAAGTACTTAGGTCATTTGTTTCGAAACACAGATTAATCCTGGCACTTCTACAGCAGATGTGACTATTAAACAAGAAACTCGTAGGAAATAAAGAAGTAGAACACTAGACAAAAGAAAAACAACAGACATGAGTGGCTTACCCAGGATTCGAACCCTGGACCTTCCGTGCGACAACCCCGCTTAGCTATGCAAGCGAATCACCCTATCCTCATTGACTGGAACCCACAAGGGAAAAGAAGAGTGTGGAGGCCAGGAGAATTTGGATAAGAACAGTGGAAGAGGAGGCTAAGGAAATTGGAATGACTTGGGCACAGCTGAAAAAGACAGCCCAGAATAGAAATCGATTGAGAGCAACTGTTTCAGTCCTATGTTCCACGGGGAACGGAAAGGAATGATAATGATGATGATGAATTTTTAATCCATTTATGCCAAATTTGAAACTGGTCGACAATCATTAGCCAAAACTAAGGTACGAGCATTTTTAAAATTGATTAATGGTTGACTTGAGTGTCATTATCATCAGTTCCCGTTTCGCTTCTTATGGAGAGTGGGGTCACTACTGCATCGCCTGGTCCTCTTGCTGGAAGCCTGCACCAAAGCCTTCATGTGCTCTTGTAGTTTAAGTTTCCGTAAGTCTTCGTCTTCTTCTTCTTCCCCATTCGTCCTGACAAGGACGTTGGTTGCGTTACGTTCGTTTACAGCGAAGCTGCAATATTTGCGCCTTTCGGCAGACACATCCGACTTCAGAACGGCATTTTTTGGGACCGGGTTTGCCTTCCTACTTCGATCCCTACTCTCTCAGCCAGACTGCAGTGATGCAGCCTGTTTCCAGGACCACCACTTGGAGGTGGAGTAGGGTCTTGGTCAGCTCTGGTTCGCTGGCCCTGACGCAAGCAGTCTAGCTATGAGTCGCTGACTGCATTCATCTCTCTTGCTGCGTCTTTGGTCCCGTTTCCGTAGTAATTTGTTTTACACGATGTGAGGTTTTACAACTTCACATTAGTCGCCTATTACCACATGACTTAAATTATTGTCTGAATCAGACTCTGGCGCTATAGAGCACCGCGATGAAGGGCAACAGTGACCTTGAAGAGATGAATTTATTTACTGAATTTTGACGAAGACGTTTCCACGACGTACACCTGAAAAGAGCGTCCGATTGGCAGAGTGGTTAGAGCGCTGATCTCTCGCGACAAAGACACCGGGTTCAAAACACGGTGGCGTCACGTTCCAGTCTATTCAGCTATAAATGGGTACCTGACTCTGCTGCTGAGTTAGGGAAGGAAAAGGCAGCGAGGAAGGGAACTGATCACACCATCTCTCGAAGCTGGACCTGACCTAGTATAGTAAAGGCTCTAAAACCTCACTCCCCTACGGCAATAAATGCTTCGTGACTACCTTGTTTTTATATCTGAAAAAGCTGCTCCACTTGAAGCGTGTCAGTTAACATACAATCACCCATTATAGATCGTTTTTTCCAAATGTATCATCAGCTTTTTTGTTTTTGGCACATCGTGCTAACGATTTCCGTTACAATAACATGAGCTGAATGCTGTTTTCACAGTTCAAACTTACAAAATATTTTACTCAATTATGACGAAGTGACCGATTTATTTGATGAATTCAAATTTGTGCCATGAATGCGAGAATAACATTGTTCTGTATTTACTCTACCCTCGTTAATGTTCGATTTTGCGCGTGAAAGTACTAGGTAAATCAGGCTCTCAACAAATACATTATCTTTTCAGAATGAGCCAAAATATAGTGTCACCTTGCCCCTGAGGCGTTGTAATCAGCAACAGCAATAAAGTTTGCAGGCCTATATTCAGTAGAGATAATTACAGGCAATAGCTGGGAGCCTTATTTGTTCTGGCTTTCAGTTTGTCTTTTACTACGGGCGATGAGCTGTCAGAAGTATGCACTGTCAGAACTGAACAAGCAGATCTTCCTAACTCAACTGTCCACGTCTGCTCCTTAAAGTTCTACATTAGTGTAGCTCACGGGAGTGTCTGAGACGACAAAGGGCGAATAGAGCTACTGATTCCTCACACATGTCGTAAAAGGCGACTAAGATGAGGTTATGCTAGGGGCTAGCAAACTCATCACGTAAAAAAAAAAAACTGTTAAAGTAACTACCACAACAAGAAGACATGAATGTTTCTGCACAAGTTTCCTGAAAGAGAAATAGGTGGCAGTGCTGGCTGCATGCTCCATAAGGAGTGAAAGAGGGAAGGATGGTGATGATAATAATAATAATAATGTATGTGTGTGTACATCTACGGACTAATTCTACTAAATGTTTACGATATAAAATATTGCCCTGAGTAAAGAATCAGACTAGAACCGTGATTGGACTGAATGGGCTCCCAACAGTAAGTTTGCCTAGAGCCGCCAACAGTCCACGGCGGGGTCTTGTTATAAGTAAGACTTTTTTCTGACTTGACAAACAAGACAGAGATTGTTAAGACTAGTTTTTTTTTTTTTTCTTTAAATACAGTTAAAAAAAATAATCTCCATCCGGCATCACTTAGATAAAATCTGTCGTTTGAGAAGAGAGTTACGCTTGTAGCCTACTTTCTTCGCCCCCGTTTTTCTCCATTTCTCGGCCCTTCTGTTGCACTCTCCTAGTGATATGCGTGGCCATGCAATGTTGCGTCATTAATATTATCAACACAAAATGAAAGCAGCACTGAAACAGTTCGACTCGTTTCAAAGTTGAAGTTTCTAAAGAAAGAAGCTCTAAAAACCGGTAAAATTAAGCTCGATTAACATATTGCCACGGGTTACCTCCCCTTTGCTCTCAAGTAGAGGTCCAACAGTTGTCAAAACTTAAGAGTATCTGATGTGGGTCTTCAAAGGTGTCTACCTTCGCACAAGATTACTCTTGGCAGAGTTGTAGGTAGAAGGATAATGA
Organism: Oreohelix idahoensis; assembly: GCA_024509875.1. NCBI lineage: Eukaryota > Metazoa > Mollusca > Gastropoda > Stylommatophora > Oreohelicidae > Oreohelix > Oreohelix idahoensis. The sequence goes on from JAMPIV010010561.1 coordinate 26,992, forward strand.
TGCTTCTACCTCAAGGGAGTTCAACAAGATATTTCAGATGTCAAGAACAATGCCGCATGAGGCGGAACAATGTTAACTTCAGTGTCTGACCCGCCGCCTTTCGTGAAGATGTGTTATGCAATAATTAGGTCGTTCAAGCCTCCCATCTGATTTAATTCGGCGAAATCCCTTATTATTATTTATTGCCTCTTTAGATGTAAATATATATTAAAGAGGCTGATATATACGTAAGCTCTCATAACTCAACTATGAATTTGTAAAATAACACGTAACAAATTTAATAATTAATTATTCTTTAACAGTTTAAAATAAAAATGAATGATGGGTGAAATTTAGATAAAAAGTGTCTTCGTGGAGACTTGATAGGGGAATTATAAAAGTCCGTTGCGTTCGCCTTTTAATAAGCACTTAACTCTTCAAATGATTGAGTACTGCCGCTGGTGTTTCGTCAAGTCTTCTGTGATAAGGAAACTTCTCTACACATCTCGTCCAATGTAGGTGGTTAGTGTCGAATCCCAGCTGTTGAATTACAAACTAGTGGCATAGAAACTCTTTCTACCAGCTGGCCTCATACCACGAATCAAACTTGGGATCTACAATCTCGTGGCACAGATGAATGGACACAGCAGCTTATATTAGATGCTTCCAACACTTGGTCTGGGGTAACTTCAGAATCCCTCTTATGACGGGTGCTTTGATTCCTAGGTATACAGTCTTGGTATTAAAAATGCAGGTTTTCTTTTAAGTTTCAAAGATGCCCAAATACTTCGGTCCTGTCCTATTTAATTTGGAATTCTGTTCGATTCTTCTCTGGCTCCTGAAGTTGCTCTTTTGACGTTGTAATGCAGTCTGTCTTAATCGCCAAATTTGCTAGGTTATATTCTCATTTCTTCCTCCAAGCTTCCACATGTGGTTTCCGACAAACTTGCCAATCACAGCTATTGTTATTTTCCTGCTCTCAATTGAACCAATCCTGCTCTTAGAACTAGGGGGTCGGGGTGTTCATTTTAATTCTTCCCCGCGTGTTTAAAGTTATTACGTTAAAATTTAAACCCATGACCTATCTTTCAAATATGGCATGATTACCTCCGTTGCTATACACGGACTTGCCAACACATCTGTGATCTCATTCCTAATGATTACCTTGCTCATAATGTCTCTTCAGGCATGTTTTATCGGTAATAAATACGCCGATAATGTTTGGACAAAATGATAAAGTGATTATCACGTGTACTCAAATCTTCCACCAGACAGATAATCACTGACGTACGGGGACCACAGCCGGCTCCCTCAGACATATAATATGGCTTCCTTTGTCCCCTCCCGCCGAGGTGTCGGGAGGCGCAGTGACCAACCGCGAAACACAGGTGGTCACCCGCCTGCTCTGTCTGGGTCGGAAATGAGTTACGTCAAAGTCAACCATTACTTTCACGTTTACCGTCTGCATTCAAGCTGGCGCGACCACTTAAGCGATTACAGTTAATCCTCAAGATAGTTAATTACTCGTGAAATAACACTAGTGCAGTGTGCGGAAAGGTATGGCAATTTATGCAAAATCTGCAAAACCTGGTTGAACAATAAACAGTCAACAAAGCGTAGCCGCCTTTCTAGTACACGGTACTGACCAGACTGCAAGGTCTTTTATATTTTGACATGCGCACTAATATAATCAATGGACTGTGGGTCTAGAGTAAACTCGACTGCCTGGCAAAAACGAGGCAAAACTCTTATTTGAAAAATAACTTAATAGAAGTGGCAGTACCATATGACGCCCATTTAGACGTATGTTACCAACATAAATTCTATAAGTACTACCAAGTGAGTGCGAAAATTAGCGAATTATGTTATCGTACTTAGGTGTTACTGTCACGGATTGCCCCCCACCCCCTTTTTAAGCTCTGCAGTAGTGGTCCAACAGTGACCATAACTTCAAGAGTAACTAATTTGGGTCTTCAACGGTGTCTACCTTCGCACAAGATTACTCTTGGCAGAGTTGTAGGTAGAAGGATAAAGATGCTTCTACCTCAAGGGGTTTTCACAAGATATTTTAGATGTCAAGAACAATGCTGCATGAGGCGGAGCAATGTTAACTTTAGTGTCTGACCCGCTGCCATTCGTGAAGATGGGTTATGCAATAATTAGCTAGTTCAAGCTCCCAGCTGAGTTAATTCACAAGATATTCAGACAAGCGAGAACAATGTTGAATGTTTCTTAGCAATGATAACTCTAGTATCTGCCGTCAACGTTTGTGAAGGATTGGGTTATCTTATAATTCGTAAGCTTGTTAAGCCACCAGCTGGTTTAATCCAGCGAGATTCCTCAGATTATTATAATTGTTATTATTGTTACTATTGTTATTATTATTGTTGGTGGCTCTTCAGGTGTAGGTAGAACTATATATATTAAAATCAGGACTCACTCATGTGTCTTACGCTCTGTAATCATTAACTCGACTATGGAATTATTAAAATCAACATATACAAAATTTAATGATCAATCGCTTTTGGAACAAATGTAAATGAATATAAACTAATAATTCTTAGAGATAGTTATCATCATTGACTGGCTATCAGTTCTAGAAATAAAGTCTGTTGTTCTGGCCTGCTATGACTTATCTTTCCAAATTCCTGAATTGTTGGTGCTGCTGGTTCCGTCAATTTGTCTCTCTGTCGAGGGCACGTTTCCAGGTGATAGAAGTTACCGTTCCTGGCCCAGGCAAGGATCTTCAAGTGTCGATCTCATGCTTAGAAACACAGACTAGTAGGACAGCTGGTATCGTTCGTAAAGTTGTACCGCAACTAGCATCTCCGATCCGTCCCGCCATCTTAATAAAACTGAGAATCTTTAGACTTCCTGTTCAGATAATTAGTCTCGGCAAGTTAATACGATTTGCCTCGAACATTCCTCTGGGATTTTTTTTCTTCTTATTTCAGAATTCCTCTGTGATTTTGTGTGTAGTTTTCTGTAGGAGTCCGTATCCGTATTAATTTTGGCGAGTTTTCTTGTCCAGTGGGTAAAAGATGCTCTAATACTTGTTTCGGTTCCTAATAAATTCAGAATCCACCTCTATTCTTTCCTGTAGCAAGGTCTGAGCTTTCCACTGGTGACGATTTCTGGAATGCAGTCTCGGGTGTCAACATTTTTCTACATTATATATCGTAGATTTCCTGCCCCCGCTTTTCCGGGCGGTTGGTACAAACGCCCAATCGACGCAATTGTTATTCACGCCTCAAAATTCCAGCCAATCTTATTTTAAAAGTTTAGTTATGGCAACTTTATGCTGAAATATTTTGCATAACTCATCTAGTTAAAATGTCAATCCAGTACTTTCATAACTTGGGCTGTAAACATCGGATTATTATTTGGTAAAGTCACATCTATCACACTTCAAAATGTCTTCCCAGATTGGGGATTATCTGATTTGCTTATCCCATGTAATTACGACGTCGTTATCAGACTATGACTCGGCGCAATTGGACTGTCTGTATGGACATATTCGTGGTTTATATGTACCTCCAGTATTGCAAGTCTATTTTTCTGACGAATTGAACAGGATGACTTCAATCTTTTACAATCTTCGTCGATAGCCTTTTACCTAGAGTCCATGTGGGATCGTCGCGTTTTTTTGTGACTTAATTAATCCCTCAGGGATGGACCGTCGAATTGAAGTGGGAAAGTTATGTAAACATTGACCATCGGATGAGTTTTCTGTGTTGGCAGAAATGGGCCAAGTTAGGGCAGGGGAGAGAAAGAAATTTCAAAATTTCGCCCGCACAGTAAAGGTAATGCAATACTGCCGGAGTGGATATGAAAGCGAACAAACCGTTTTGTGACAGTTGTCCACATATGACGTCATGCAATTTTTGCCATTTTTACTTCATAAAAACGCAGACACCCCTTTATTTCACGTCATACATCTTTCATCCCCTCCCCTTTATATTAAAATAAATAGTGTTTAATTAAACAAATAAATAAATATAGGTAATTAGGCGATTAGTAGGACAGAAAGGAAGACGCCATACAGCAGAAAAGAAGTTTAAGTTTGTTCAACGAGTGCCTGTTAATTACCTATATTTATTTAGTACTCACGAGGCCAAGGTTTTCTTAATAATCTGTTTAATTAATCCGGCTTTTACAAATAACTTTTATGAAAGACGCGATCATTACTCGTCTTATTTGTGTGACGTCACATTTCTTCAACCCCCCCCCCCCCCATCATCATACTTCGTCACAAAATATTGAAAACATCCCCCTCCCCCTTTTCTCCCCCTGGCTGCGTGAGGTCACATGTGGACGACCACCATATGTTATCATACTGATCATTGGTAGTGTGGGACATGTACATGCAAAGTGTGTTAGGTGATTGATGTTTGGGGCTGCGGGAATGTGAAAATGACGTTTTATGTAAATATGTCAGCACCAGGGCAATTATAGGATCGTACAAGATATGGAAGATTCGTTGTTAAGCACGCCCATATTAAATTACATAAGACATTTTCACACTGTTTTTAATTCTAATCTCCCGTGTGGTATGGAGGTCGTTCACTTATGATGTCACGCAAAATTTTCAATTTTAACAACCCCCCCCCCCCCCCCCCCCTTTTTTTTTCTCTCTCTCTCCCCCCATTGTCTCATTCGTCACAAAAACTCAGCCCCTTCTCATGTGACATCACAAATCTATTACCCCCCAATATTTGTGATTAACTGATACGAAAGTAGGTGATCGAATGTAAATCAGTCAACTACAGACAAAATAACAGCTTTACTTAGGAAAAATGCAGAGAGGAGACATGAAGTGGGTACAGTAGACATGGACAGACAGAAGCACTGGTTAAAGGCCTATGCACCATAAGGAACTGAGCGACAATTATCATCATCATAATTACGTTTCAGCTCCACAAGGAGCATGGGCCTTCAATATATTCATGTCAAATCTTTATGCCCGCCCCCCCCCCCTTTTGCCATCAGCTCAGTGTATTTTTTTATGCCTTTCTTTTATATCTTTAGTTCTTCTTCTACCTCTTAGCCTGGGGATTCCAGAACACGGACTGTCTTGTTATGCTATCAGCCAGGATTCCCCAGTGTGTTTTCTATCCATCGCCAGCATGTGCTCATCTCTTGTACCGCATCACTTCTGTTTTTGGTAATTATTTAAACAATAAAAAGGATCCCGTTACATGCCCATTGAGGCATTTTGGGAATATGGTGTTAGGCCAATATTTTCTTGATCATCGGCACACTAGGGGTGATGTGGTCAGCATCATGCCGGCCGCCTTAACCTTCCAAGAGTTGCTCTGGTACCCAATTCATGAGGCTGGGTCGACCCCGGAGCCGTTTGCGGTTTAAAAAATCCCGCCTCAACTGGGGATTGAAGCATGGACCACCGAGCTAGGAAGCCAGTCATATTTTATTACCAAACAACAAAAACGACGTCATAAATCCCGCCAAATTTGGTATTTCGCAGTACGAAGAATTCTTATGCACAAATGTAGTTACATCTATGTATGAAGTTATATGTCTTGCAAGTTTGCAACATCGTAAGATGAAATAGTTGTTGTTTAGGTGAACGAAAAAATATTCATTTCCGAGAGCTTTTTTTTTTGAAGGAGGGTGTTGGAATGCATGAATCAGAGAGTTTTTCATTTGGAGAGTGCGTCTCTAGACTAGAGGAACCAAATATTCCCACGTCCGCCTATGTAGATAATGATATATTCGCCTTGGGTGATAAATCTCTCGCATTCGGTTTAGAAACAGTACCAGTTTATCTTTCCTTGAGTGACAGACGTCGGCGATATCTGAGCAACGACGCCCTGTTATGATTCGCTATCGCAGTGCTCCCTTCTGTTAACGGCTATTATTCGATACCTCCCAGAAAGATTACGTAGTGGTGAAGTAAACTGCCATCTTAGTTTTGTTTGAAACAATCAACCAATCGATACTAGTTGAGGATTGGTGCATACTGAAGTCGACTACTTCAGCGCTTCGCAAGCGTCACAGAAATGCAGACATTCGAGAAATATCTTTATTTCAGCGATAACAACTCCACAATAATATATTCTGTTGAGCACAGATACACTTTAATATAGATAAAGAGAAATAAAAACCTCCGTTCTTTCGAAACACGGATGTTCCATTAACTTCCACCCACTATGTTTCAACAAAACACGCAACTCTTATTGAGTTTACATTAACGTTCTTTGTTTCCTGATTACTAACTTATTCGTGGCATCAGCCGTAGGTGTATCAAGTTTCCAGTTTTGTTAGACCTGTGCACAGTACATCAGATTTCAAAAGGCATTTTTTAAAAATGTTAGTCTTTTTCAGCTTTTGGCGGTCCCCCAGCCCCGTCTGTAGGGACAAGAGGTTGTGACCTGCTTGGTCTGGTTACTATCCTTTGACCTGTCCAGCTTTGGAGACTCTGCTGTTAGTTATACTGCATTAAGCATAGCTCGTGGGGTCATGAGCCCACGAGCTCTCAACCGTGATAAAGCCGAGCCACATTGGGCGATGAATGGTAAGTGGCCATTGTATTGACCACCACCCACTAATATACCTACGGCGGATGTGACACGTTTCCTTTCTAGATGGACTCTTCCTCAAACCAAAGAAAGAACAATTATTTAAAGGTTTCTTTCTGACTTATCGTGTAATTCCAAGGGAAGAACAAAAAAAAATAAAAAATAAAAATACAACAATAATGAGACTCAAGCTTGTTCGTGAGATTTCCTTAGTCTCACCACCCAAAGCAACAGGAAAATGCACATAACAAGATTTCCAGGCAACATGTCAGTTGCATTTGTAATATTTTATGTTTGAAATAATTTTTGTTAGGCCTCAACTATAACAGAACTTACCAATGTAAATAAAAATGCTGTCGCTGTTTTTTTTTCGTTCGAGAGTCGAGGGATTAGAGTTTTGCCTTACAACTACCCAGAGAGTAGTGGCTCGTTCTTAAGGGACAGAGTGGTCCATGCCCACTTAAACTTTAAAAAAACCCATTTTTTTCATGTTTTGAAAGTGACAGATAACAAATCTTACTTACTTACTTACTTAGTCGTTCCTCTTCTTCCCTGGGGTGTCAAGATTTTCCAGAGCGCGTGCGAGAGAGAGAGAGAGAGAGAGAGAGAGAGAGAGAGAGAGAGAGAGAGAGAGAGAGAGAGAGAGAGAGAGAGAAAGAGAGCGCCATACTATCCTATCGGCTGTCTTCCTCCTGGACTGGTTCCAATCTAGTCCTCAGTACTTCAGAGATTGTCTAATGTTTTCTTCCCAGTGAACTCTGGGTCGACCTGGAGGTCTGGATCCCTGGCTCTTAGTTTCCTATATTTGTCTTGGTAGCCGATGTTCACGCATTCTGCAGACATGGTAAAACCATCGTAAGTGAGACTGGTGTGCTCGGGTCTGCAGGAGCTGGGTTTTGAGGCCATGACGTATCGTCTGGTTACGGATAATGTATCTTCTTGTTACTTCAACCACCTTCCTCAGATACCCCATTTCTGATGGTTGGAGCTGGTTTGTGTGGGTTGGTCATTGCACATGACTCGCATCCATAAGTCAAGACTGAAACATAGGTGAGGCGTTATACAGCCATCTTTGTCTTCTTGCCAATGTTGCTTTTGCTGAGGATTTCTCGATTTATTTGCCTGAAAAAGTCTCCAAGCTGGCGCTCTTCTTTGATGCCTTTATAATAAATCTCCGTAGATATATTACAACCGCTGTGATTCTACATTGAACCCTCTTCAAGCTCTCTCTCTCTCTCTCTCTCTCTCTCTCTCTCTCTCTCTCTCTCTCTCTCTCTCTCTCTCTCTCTTTCTTTCTCTCTGCTCCAAAGTATCTTTGGCCGCTTTTAAAATATAATGAAAGACTTAGTCAGCGCTTAAACAAATTACAGGTACCCAAGCCCAGGCTAGACCTATTTAAGACTAGTTTGGCTTACTCAGCTGCTCATCTTTGCTACAATCTTCCCAATGACCTGAAAAACACGCACAGTCCTTACTCATACAATCGTATACTGTTCAAATACTTTATGAGTGCTGATTATATGCCACCCTCTACTGATTGTGTTGTACTTTTATCTAATATACTGTATGGAGGCTCTGATGATCTAGTTTTTCATTACAATATACTTATTCTTAATTTTGTGATCAGATACTGTTAATGTATGCTGTTATACTACCTTGTAATCTCGTATTGCCCTTAAATTAATACTTAAAGTACGCTGGAGAATGTTTTAGTAACAGTAACAAAAGATGAGCAAGAGGAAGGAAGAATGCAAGAGGGGACTGTGCCCGATTTTCAACCCCTGGCTAATTAATTGCTTTCGTATATGTCTATCTAACTATCTACCTAGTCTGATTCTGGTCTTGAGTTTGGGACGGCAAAGACAGCGAGGAAAGTAACTGTTTATTCCACCTAATCTTGATGAACCTATCATTGCACTCATTGCAGCAGTATCTGCTATTAGACTCAAAGCTGCTCACCTCTCGTAAAGTTTTTCGTGTGCACTGGAAAAAACGACGAGTCCTTGAGTCATTCAGTAGCAGACCGTTTGAATATTTCACAAGTTCTTATAACACACCTCTGAATATGCCTCAAATCGCAAATTTACTGTATGAGGAATTCGATTTGAATCAGTCTTGGTGTATGTTTTTTTTTTTCTTTATTATTTTTTCTTTCATTTTCATTAATTTTTTAAATTTTTTTAAAATTCTTTATTTTTCTTTAATTTATTTTAAAAACATACTTTAATTATGATGATTATTGCAAATGTATGATGTTATATTACTTTTATAATGATAAATGCCTTTGTCAAGTGCTTAGCTGTGGGTGCACATTGACAAATATGTATTACATTACACATGGAGCGACAAACATGGCTCGTTATACACAGCTAATGTTAACTCACTGAACTCCAACAAGAAGGCACGATATCCGACAACTTTATGTCACAAACTTGAGTATAAACACAATAACACAGGCAGACTGCCGTTTTGGCCATAAATCACAAGAAAAGCACAATGTATGCATTGGCGTATCCTGGTAATGCGAGCTAGGCGTGCTGCTGCTTAAAATGAATATGTACGCCTACTATTTAACCCCTTCCCCTCTTAATTTAAAGACCAACTATATTCAATTACGCAACGATAGTTATTCGGCTGGAAGAAAAACATTAACTAAATAATACATATTTTCACTTACAGGTTTCACTTGAAGATCAGATCTATTCTTCTTTCCTTTTGCAGAAATTTCTATGTTACAGCATCGTAAAATGTATTCTTCATTCTAACCTTGCTCAAAAGTTCCTTTTCAATGGACAATAGGCTGAGACTGGAGAGTCGATCTTGACCTTGTGTAGATCTGTGGTAACTGTGGATTCCTTTTAAAGCTGAAAACTATCTTTCTACAGAAGCAGTAGTTGCTGGAATTGTCATTATCAATTCTGCCAGTTTGAACACTTCTTTAAAGCCTGAACTGAGATCATTTCCAACTAAGAACTGCAGTAACTCATGAACTGACTTGTTGCAGAACTCATCCGAACAATAAAGTACAACAAGTTCATTCTTCAATCTTACATTGTCGAACATTTCTCCATAAACGTCTTTTAATTTTTTGATGAGGTCCTCTGGAAAATTTTTCTTGAAACTGGTATACTTTTGCTCATAAAGAAGGTGAAAATACTCAAGTTTCTTTAAAGCTGCAAACCGTGTTTCTGTGTGAACACTAATGTTATCAATTATTTCAAAATACAGTTGGCAACATGCATCTTTTCCTATACAACCACGGCGGCGTTTATTTGTAGGTGATTCAAATTCTTCTCCCCTCCGACAAACGGCACAAAAAGTTTACCAGTTAGCTAAAATCAAACATTTCCTAGATGAGGAGACACGAAAAATGTTCTATACATCCCAGATACAAACACATCTAGACCATTGTTCCACAATTTGGGATGGCTGCACCATGTCCAACACTAAAAGACTCTATTCATTACAAAAACGTGCAGTGCGCCTAATTTCAGACAAAAACCTCACACAGTGTGTAGACGCATATACATATCTTAACATATTACCACTAAGAAAGCGCCTTCTCTTCAACAAAGCCAAATTTATTCACAAAATCTTGTCACAGAATGCTCCAACGTATCTGTGGCCTATTTTTCAAATACAGCGGAAGACGCAGTCAACGCTTAAATAAATTACACATGCCCAAGCCTAGGCTCGACTTATTCAAGAAAAGTTTAGCTTTTTCTGCTGCTCATCTGTGGAATACTCTTCCACACGACTTAAAAAATACTCTTAGTCCATATTCATTCAATCACAGACTTTTCAAATACATCATGAGTGCAGATTATATGCCACCCTAATTTCGTTATGTTCTTAAATAATTACATAACATCATATGTAGGTTTTGAAGTTAATTTTGTCCTGTTTAGTATAAATTATGATACGCATCTGTAAATCTGTGTAATCTGTTATCTGTAAATCTGTAAATCTGTGTAACAAAACTGTTATTGTACTGTTACAATGTTGGGATTTTATTTTATTGTACTTTTTTGTTACTTTATTATTTAAGTAACATTTAGGATACGTGTGAGAATAAATGGATTAACTATGGAAGAAGAGAGAAAGGAAGGGCAGAATGTTAGACGGGCCTGCGTGCCCAATTCTAAACCCTTTGAAAATAAAGTTCGTTCGTTCTATCTATCTATCTATCTATCTATCTATCTATCTATCTATCTATCTATCTATCTATCTATCTATCTATCTATCTATCTATCTATCTATCTATCTATCTATCTATCTATCTATCTATCTATCTATCTATCTATCTATCTCTCTATCTATCTATCTATCTATCTATCTATCTATCTATCTATCTATCTATCTATCTATCTATCTATCTATCTATCTATCTATCTATCTATCTATTAATGTTTATTTTTATTTATTTTATTTTTACATTCATTATTATTATTATTATTCTTTTTTAATGTTAAAAACGTACTTTAATTATGATGATTATTGCAAATGTAATATTACTTTTATAATGATAAATGCCTTAATTATGCTTATAGTAAATGTGAGGATGAAAGGATATAGTATATATGATGAGAGAGAGAGGAAGGGCAGAATGTCAGACGGGCCTGCGTGCCCAATTCTTAACCCTTTGAAAATAAAGTTCGTTCGTTCGTTCGTTCGTTCCTTCCCAATGCAGCATACCAAATCTCATTAAAGGCAGTATCCCTTGCTCGTTGAAGTTCATTTTTGATCTCTTCTATTTTCTTGCAGCAGTACAAAATATCGAAATTTCCTGTTTGAAGTAAATTGTATCAAACATCTGTATATGCAAATAATCTTGAAAATACTTAAGTAGGAAAATTGTATTTAGGCTCCTCAAGAAAGACAAAAAGCCTTGCGATTTAACCACTGTGTCAGCATCCCATTCTAAAGAACAATCAATGACATTTTCAAAAAAGTCAATAAGCTCTAACCAATGATCTTTCACTGTATGTACTAATCTGGAAGTGAAGTTCCACCTGGTAAGTGCAACAGTTGGCAACTTCTTAGAAAGAAATTATTGAAGAGCTATTGTTCTCTTAGACGATTTTGAGAAAAATGCAGAAAGACCATTGAGAGTTATAAAAAGAAAATATTGCAGTCTTTGATATTCATCAAACTTTGTTGCAAGACGAGGTTCAATGCATGGGCACAGCAATGAGTAAAGAGTGCTTTTGGGTAAACATCAATAACCTTATTTTGTAAGCCATCCAAATGACCTGCCATCACCGACGCTCCATCATAAGTTTGCCCAACTAACTTATCTTCAAGTTTGTATTCTTGTACCGTGCTAACTACATGTTTAAACAAACCTTCTGAGGTTCTATCCTGACTAACGTCGGTAAGCCCGACAAACCTTTCATAAACAACACCATCTAATATATATCTTAAGACGGTTGACAGCTGTAGTAAAATGCACAGTTTTTAACCCTCCCTCTCAAATTAAAATGATAATACGGTATTTGAATTTTGTTCCAATACGCCAAGATAGCTACCATTGCCCTACCCTACTCATATTTTTCAAAAGTCAAATTCTAGTGACGTAAAGTTACCGTTTATAACGCTACTATAAAAATGTGAAAATTGTCAAGGACGATAAAATCTAATGAAAAATATTGGATACTCCTTGAATTTTTTTTAACTAACGTATTCTAAGAATCTATTATTAGTTACAACATGCGACAGTTGCCGTTAGATGTCGTTTTTCAGAACGTCGCGTTTTCAAAAACGCCAACGAGAGGCATGCGATTTGAAACTATTAACGCCACGCGAGGGTACCCATCCCCGATTACAAAATACTTTTTCGTTGCTCCGTACTAATTTTTAAATATAACATGAAACCGTTTTGGAAGACGGCCAACACGTGTTTCTTTTAAAAAAAAGACGGGAGACAGATAGAGAGAGAGAGGGGGGGTTAGTAGGGAAAAAGTCAAAACCCACTTGGGTATTTTCAAACTGAAACTAACGAACACATGAGTGCAGGGGAGCGCATGGGACTAAAGAAAGACAGAAAACGTAGATAATATTATGCATTCTATTGAAGGATGAATAAAAAGGAAAAGACAGAATGGAATTAAAAGCAATAATGTTGTTTATTCAATACTATACTATTTCCCATAAAAACGTATCTAGACTTATAAATAAAGAGACAAGTACAAAGATGAAAACTTAGATAAAGACGTAGATGAAAATCTACTGGATAGATAAAGGACATTAGCCTGATTAATAATCACTTTTCATCTGTTAGATAGCTTCAAACGTGACTGAGTTATCGCATAAAATAAAATTTGCCAACACAGATATACGAACACACTGACATCCCAGCTCAATTTAAAAGTAACATTTTTCTAGTCGTTGCTTGGAAACAAGTCACATTGGCTTGCCTCATTTGCTAGACACTACTAAGAGGAAGGGGAGAGGTATAACTTTGAGGTTTTGCCAGCGTAAGCGACACATAGTCTAAACAGAAATGTTAGAAGCAGATGGACGAACTTATTGATAAACGTACAAAAATGTTTGGGATTTTCAAAAATAAATGTTTGGGATTTTCAAAAAAGAGTCAAATCGGTGTAGTTTAAACTGATTGGTTAATGTTAGGATAGACATAGGGAGAATAAAACTACCGCATCTGCTATGCAGGGTGCCACTTGATAGAGATTTTTCATACAAGCAAGGTTTCAAGCAGAGCAAATAATTGCCGTTGCGTCTATAGAAGCAGCTGTCTAAAAGTGACCATTGACAGCCCGTTAAACCTTAACATAGTGTGTGATTATTTCATTGATTGCGGTAAGATGAATAACCTTTTTAATACATTATTTGATGTTGAGGCCAACCCAGATAGGGCGCCATAACATTGTGTGTGTACGACATTTTGCCTTTGTGGAAGATTGCGACATACTAGGAGCAGAGGCATGTCTAAGCAGACATAGGAAGCAAATTAAACTAAATTTGAGTTGAATATTGTCATACATATTTTGACTGTAAGACCAGAAAGTCACTGGCAGGCCTATTGGTATATTAACTTAGAAGAAAAGAAAAGATTGTATTTTCAGCTGAAGAAGAAGATGATGTATATTGACAGGGGCGTTGAGACTATGTGGAAAAGAAGATACCCACTGTTATGAAGAAGTCACAATAAAGTTAAAGACTGTAGCTAATTTAGTTAGCTATTTTATCTGATCACAATACTTGTTTAATGATGTTAAATTGGTAGTGGTGGAGATAGTCAGCTGGAGACTTAGGGAGGCTTGTTCCTCTTGTTTCAGGGTTACATCACCCAGTTCAAGTTGGTCAGAAGTCGGAGCTGCAGAAGTTGAGGCAACCTACCGGTTGTTTCTTTATCAAAGCATACAAGTAATAGCAGACTCCAGAATACACGGCAGTGGATCGTGTGCAGTTTTCTCAACCAGTCATCCAGGGTCTACACGGATTCTAAGATAAGCCTAAATCTTCAGGGCTTACATGCTAGCTCAAATATGTTCGATCTCCACCCTATTCAGTAACAGTTTGTGATATGATGTGAATACCAGTTTTTCCAAATAGTGACTCTTCAGATAACAGTAGTCTCCACCAGGGAATAAACGTGTATAAACAATAACATATTAAGAGATATATTGGACAGATGTCATTATTGCGTAGTTAATTTGATATAAAACCATAATTTCATATTTTAAGTTAAACATTCCTGTCCTAAAAAATTTGAGGGACAGGAAATTAAATTGTATATATATATATATATATATATATATATATATATATATATATATATATATATATATATAATATATATATATATATATATATATATATATATATATATATATATATATATATATATATATATATATATATATATATATATATCTTCTTCTTCTTCTTCTTCGATCCTTAACCGCCGACCGTCAAAGCAGTCAGTGGCCATCACACCTAGTGGCGTCTTGTAGGGCAACAACAAATTGATTCCACTTTGCACGGTCGGTGGCCATCCTTCGTACAGTGCCCCAGCTCTGGTTCGTTCTTTGCATCTCAGCCTCCACAGTCCTCCGCCAAGTTGTTTTTGGTCGGCCTCTCTTTCGCTTTCCTTCAGGGGTCCAAAACATAGCTGTTCTTGTGATGGCATCGGGGTCTCTTCTGAGGACATGACCAACCCAGCTCCAGCGTCTGCCAGCTATGATGGTGTGCATGTCCTCTTGCTTGCTACGAGTAAGCAGATCTTGGTTGGTGATGGTATTCGGCCAAAAGATGCGGTGAATTTTTCTTAGGCATGTTGTGTGAAAAGAGGACAATTTTGACATTTCCTTCTCTGTGACTCTCCAGCATTCCGCACCATAGAGAAGCACAGAAAGCACGCAACTCTGGTATAATCTTAATTTTGTGCTTGTGCTGTATTGGGAGGACTTCCAGATGTTATTTAGGCTAAAGAAGGCTGTTCTTGCCTTATTCATTCTGATGTTGATGTCTTTGCCTGCCCCACCGTCTAGTGTTACTATGCTTCCTAGGTATGTGAAGGTATCTGATATATATATATATATATATATATATATATATATATATATATATATATATATATATATATATATATATATATATATATATATATCATAACTTTAAACCCAGTCTTGTTTATTCGATGTTGGTGAATTAAAATTGTGTTTGTTTAACGCATTTATCACTACATTTTCATTACCCTAGACATCAAGCCATATAAATAACATCACAAACACTAGATACCCAAAATAAATCGCAGGGTGGTAGCAGTCAGGTACCCTGAGAACATCATACTCAACTATTAGACTCAGGGACTTGCATAGCTGACCTTACTCTGTAGACACATACCTAACTACTTTCTTTCAACATCAAAACCCACCACAACAGCTGTGATTTGCACGTGATATCACAACTCTCATCCAGAAGTATAGCAGCAAAGTTTGAAACGTGGACTTCCTTCTTTATGTGGTCAATGAGGACTTCAGAGATAGCCTGAATGAGATCATTTTGCACAGCCGGAGAGGTTCCGCGAAAAACTGTAGAGCTCTGTAGGTGATGTTCCAAAAGAGGGTCATATTGCTGAAGTGCATCCAGAAACTCTAAATAGTTGCCTCTGTTGAAAGAGTCATTACATTCGTCATGTCCTCGGAAAGGAAGCTCCTGTTTACCAAGGAAGCATACCGCATCAATCAGACGTTTCAAGATATCTCGATTCTTTTTTACAAGTTCATTATGTTGGCTGATACTTTTATCGAGCTGATCATTAAGCAAGACGTCCACTCTTTGTCGGCCAAACATTTTCAGCTGAAAAAAACATTGGACATGGCTTTTAGTCTTTTCGTGTCTCTGTGCAGCTGTACTTAAGTGGTTAAGATCATCAAAACCATTTCTACTCCATACGTTGCCTTCTGAAGAAAATAAAAAACAAGGCCAACAGAACAATTTATTCCTCTTTTCACAACCAGTTAACCAATCCACCGACTTGTAATGAGCTGTTGAAAAATGGCGTGTGTATACTTCTGTCTTAGTTTTATCTACTGCTTTTAAGAGTGGTAACTCAGGACATGGTTTACCGTTACTCACAATTGATAGTTTTTCACTAAAACTTAGTGAACAAAACTTCTTTTTAGCGATGTCGTCCAACACTTGCATTTTGGGTATATGTCAATTATCTCCGAAATACTAATTAACTTACAACTTGAAACTCACTGTCACTGTAATAATCTGCACTCACGGCAACTAACAAAAATTAATCACAAAAAATACTGGACTTGGACACAGCCGATTTTTACAACTCGAGAGCTGCAAGACGACCGCACGCATGTTCGTATTGTATTGACGTATCTGGCCATGACCCCGATCCGCACTGTAGCGGGAGGTTATTTAAAATTATTTATTTATGTAAGAGTATGCCAGTAAAGAGTTCTGACCTTACAAGTAATACCCCAGTCTTAGAAATAAGCACTGGTGTATTGTTATCATAAAAATAGTCAGACTGTGAAAACCCTGGCCCAGTTGGTAAGAAGTAGTACCAGGATTTAAGGTGTCTCCTCCCTGTGACTATCTTATGATTACTTATATTCTAGGGGATAAGTAAAATGTACATTCACTGAAACCACAAATGGAAGAAGTGAATAAATCCTCAGGTACAGTTAAAATAGTTTAATAATTACACTAATATTCTATTTCTACAAGTTGGAAAAGAGCATTGAAATATACTGAAGCACATTAAAAACGCACCACCTGTATAATCCAGGAACAGAGTGTGAAATGTAAATATAAGTGTGTACAAGTTTACATATTTGGAATCTTTATTCATTTTCCTATGAATCCATGCTGGTCATTAATTTGTACATTTGATTGTTATGAAATTCATTGCATTCTGTGCAGGCAAGGGAGAAAACCAAAAATACAAAAAAATGCACGTGCGTTATCCTGCTGGAGAAGCTGCAACGATGTCTGTGAGTCAAGTTTGGCCCAACATAAGGTCGTCTTGCAGTAAGGCCTGTATCTCTGAGTCGTCGTATAACTGTCATTCGAGAGACTTGCCCATGTCTACCCACTATTGCCCTTTCTGTTTGACTTGCCGGGAGAGTACGATTCTTTAGGTGACTCAGCACAATATGACGATCTTGCGCAGGGGTAGTAACTCGTGGTAGGCCACTCCGAAGTCTATCCCGGGCACTGCCAGTGGTTCCGTAACGTTCGTTGAGACGTACAATAGTGCTGTGGTGGCAATTCATCCTTCTGGCAATGGCCCGCGAGCTCATTCCGGTCTCCGACATACCAATGGCTCGTTGGCGGTCGTTTTCAGATAGTCGTGGCATTTCAAGCACATGTACTGGGTGTTTTGTCTCAACGCGTACACATGTTCAGGGTCATAGCTGTTGAGAATCGTGTTGCACGTGTAACTTTCATCGTTTTCATGTAGTCTGTACACACACCCGTGGGATGAATCTTGCCCTTTCCATTCCAGCAGCCTTTCGCTCTCTACCTCATGGCAAACACGGGGAAAATCCATTCCCACACTTTTTTTTGCCAGCTTCTCGGCATCAGTATATATAATAGTGGTGCGTTTTTAATGTGCTTCAGTATATATATATATAAAATTAAGTCACACAACTCCTATTATTGTCTATTTAGACTGCATTCATTTTAAATATATCACTGTTCTTAGTCCTCTGATAAATGTCATCACTTGACTATTTACTGTGTTTCATATATTGTGGTAGTCAGTGTCCTAAGTGACACTTATCTGTTCAACTTGATACTGCTGACACTGAACTGTCCTTTGCTGATATCAGACTTGGTAGGCCCAACAGTAGGGATGCCAATGACCAGTTGAAGTTCACTCTTTGGGGTCCTGCACTTTTGTGGGATTGCCTCTGATGAACGACACAGGCTTCTGATACTGGACAGTCTGGTTTGAGTTATTTCATGGAACCTGCAACATATCAGCCTTGGCTAGTATCTGGCTAGACTTGTAGCTGACTAGCACAGATGTCAGACCAGTCAGTCATCAGATGTCACCGTTATACAATCATAGTAAGTAAGGACATCATTTCAGTGATTTAGCATTAATATTAACATATCAGTAATAAACATCATCTGGTTTATTCCGCTCCTATACATCCCTTTCTATAACTTGATCCTTCCAAATCATATCAAGTACAAATTCAAATACTGATGCTATTCTTAGCATCTACACACAATTAATACATACATAAAGAGAGTGACCAAGCGATCAAGTTGCTTTCTTCGGTAGTACAATTACATAGTTTTGGAATTGAAACCTGGCTGTGGAACACTCCATTTTACCAGCTGTAAATGGGTACAAAGTTGTGCGCTCGAACTAGGGAAGGCAAAGGCAGCGATGAAGGGGACTAGTTACCTTAACCTCATAAACTGGGATCTTCCATGATGAAGTTTCTAACACTTCATTTCCCTATGACAATCTCTGCCATGGGACTGCCTTTATCTTCGTAAGCGATAAAGCAATATGATAAATATATCTTCATTAGGCTGTGGGTCTATTTGTGATTAATTTTTGTACAAGCAACAATCATCTCATCCACAATGCACATGTTTAGATCATATTAAAAATACAATACATTATATCAATGACTATTATACAGGCATATTTTGTGAATTCTATATGAACCTGAAATAACAAATATTATACACGGTAGCAGCCGAAATACGCATGTATCTCCGTAAATGAGAACTTCCTACCGTTCCTTCTTATATGCAGTTATACACAATCCTTCCCTGTATTAAAATGTAAAATCCTTTTCATACTGATTCCCTTCTGCTTTTATTTATCCTTGGCGATTTCCTCTGTCTGATACACATTTCGCTGATACGCCGCCATTTTGAAAGCGGTCAATCGATCGTTGACGGGTTTATAAATCTAACTGAACACGTTTGCAATGACTTGAAACCAATTTTGCGACACGCACAAACCAGTCTTCAAACGTGAAACCGAAAGGTACAGCATGCAATGTGACGGGATTACCCGAGAAACTTCGGGCGATTGCTACCAACCAATAAAAACTGCACTATAAATCGCGTCTGGGAAACTGAAACTAGATATACTCGTAGATTCTATGCGGGAAAATCCGTTATCCTGATGCGTACGGTCTGAAAGCAGAACATTAAAAGAGAAATATTTTATAGAATAATAAATTAAATTTTTATTTTCCTTTGGGCATAGGTGTGCGCAGTACGCACAGCACACATAGAGAATATGCCACTGAATGTATGATGTGCATAATTGGAACATCATCTAATGGAACGAATTTCACTATATCTCAATATATTTTCTACTTTCCTTCATTCAATTCGCCTTCACTCTCCACATAACCTCTCCTCGCTCTAATTTCTCTCTCGAATGCCTTTTCACGCATGACCCTTTTCATACCTGACCAGTCTTCACCACCACTTCGTTCACAACAACTCAGTCATGCCCGTGAACTCGACATTAGCGCTTACTGCTACTAATGCATTCATGCCCACCGTCAAACACTATTCACTCACTTCATCTCACAACTTACATAAACTAACTACCACCAGAGCATAAGCACTGACATTCATTCTATAACCGGTTCGTGACATCCACCCCTCCCTCTCCAAGTGAAAAACATAGTTTTTCACTGGATGGGTGATAGATATCAAGAACCCAACCATCCAAAACGTAAAATTACATGTGTGGGCAACATCTATTGCATAAGTGTGGACACATGCCATCTGCAAATAATCAATAATAGCATGCTGAAAAAAATTATAATAGAAACGGGTTGCTAGAAAAATAGAACAGCAACCGTTTGGCAATAATGATGCAACTCTAATTACTCACAAAAAAGGGGATAGACATTACATCTATTCTACCGTACTGGAGAATATCTATTCTATAAACATTAACTGGATACACAACATACTATCAGAATATAGCTTATTAAAAAAACGTGCAGAATACATTTGGCAAAACAATAATCATGTACAGGTATCAGATAGTACAATGGAAAGGGTGGTTAAAAAAAACACCCATTTCTAAACGCAAGTTTTCATAATCTCGATAAAGAATCTGCAAGAACATTTAATTTACCCTGAATGGGAAAAACAGTGAAGTTGTACTGTTGTAATAACAACGACCATCTTGTCAAACGCGAATTTGGTGATCTTGATGACTTAAGAAAATTCAATGGACAATGGTCCGTTTCCAGCACAAAATGAGATCCTAACAAATACTTAGAGAGTTTTGAAACAGCCCAAATAATAGCTAAACACACTCTCTCTATAGTGGCATATCGCATTTCAGCTGGAAGCAACTTCCTGCTGACATACATGACAGGATGTAGAAACCCATCATGTTCTTGTATAAGACACGCACCAATGCCCACTGCAGATGCATCAGTCCTCATTACAAAGGGCTTAGCCAAGTCTGGCAGTAGAAGAATGGGCTTGCTGGAGAATACTGTCTTGATCTTCCTCAGTGCTCTATCACACTCTTCAGTCCAGAACACTCTGTTCGGCGTGCCCTTTTGAGTGTGTGATGTCAGAGCTGCCGACAACGAGGAGAACCTGGGGATACATTTATGATAAAAATTTATCAGATCGAGTAAACTACGCACTTGCTTCTTTGTTTTTGGAGGTTGCAAATTCAAAATTCTTCCAACTGTCTGATCAACTGGGTTTAAAACACCCTGTCCTACTACATAGCCCAGAAACGTTAACTCATGAAATCCAACCTTAATCTTACTGGGTCTTGCTGTAAGGTGATGCACCCGAAGGCATGATAACAGTGACTTAAAACCCTCTACATGTTCATCCCAAGTGTCATGAAACAAACATATGTCATTAATATACATGTATGTGATAACATCCTTCCGTCCCATCCAAAGCATTGTCATCATTCGCACAAAAGTTGCAGGGACATTCACCAGTCCAAAGCACATATAATTAAACTGGAAAAGACAATGAGGGGTACAAAATGCCGTAAGTGGCCTAGCACCTTCTGCTAAGGGAATTTGCCAATACCCCCTCGATAAGTCTAGTTTGGTAAAATACTTTGTCCCCGCTATTTGGGATAGGAGGACCTCTTGGTTGGGCATAGGTTCCGCATCTATCACTGTGACACTATTCAAGCAGCGGAAGTCTATACATATCCGTAGGGATTTATCCTTCTTCCACACGGTGATCATGGGAAATGAGTATGATGATTCAGATTGTGAGATAACACCTAAGCGTAACATATCATTCACTTTTTTCTCAACCGCAGAAGTATAATATAGTGGAATAGGATATGGTCTCACGCGGATGGGCTCTCCACAGGTCAGTTTGATATAATGCTCAACTAAATAGGTTCTTCCAGGAATATCTGAGAGCACATCTTGAAATTCGCAGAGCAGTGACTGCATTTGTTTCCTCTGATGCTGTGGGAGAGATGCAGAGACCTCTACATCTCTCCATTACTCCGAAGCAACCAATGGCAATAGTGGGATGTGGAGGTTGACCTCCTTACCTTTCTCTCCATCTTCCTCGATGAATGCTGCACAAGCTACAGTAACTGTACTATCAAGAACAGTGTTCACAACTGGTTCCAGTTCAGTTGGACGTACTACAAATGGTTTTATCATATTAACATGAAAAATCTTCTCCTTTCCTCGGACTAATATCAAATAATCCACATCGGTAATCTGTTTCTTTACTTGAAATGGACCCTGCCAGATCACTAGCAGGTGATTTTCCTTGGTAGGTAACAACAACTATACCTCACTGCCAGGACTGATGGATACAAGTTTGCTATTCCTATTGGCGTACGCTTTATACCTTGCATCCGATATCTGTAATGCCTCACGCGCTATCGAACAGGATGTAATTATGCGCTCTCGCAAGTCAACTACATATTCATAACTTGACCTGACGCTATCATCAGCGTAATTCCCGGTCAGTAAGACTCTCAAAATCTTCATGGGACTAAGAGGATTTGCCCCATATAATAGCTCAAAGGGTGAGAACACTGTGCTCTCCTGTGGTATCTCTATGTGTGCAAACAAAACCGCAGGTAGGTATCTATCCAACAACTGCGGAAAATCTCCTGTAACCTTACCTAGCATTCTTTTCAGTGTTCCATTGAACCGCTCGCAGACCCCGTTGCTCTGAGGATGATATGGGGGGGGGGGGGGTAACACTTGGGCTATGTCTAGCAGTTTAGATATGTGTTTCATCTCTTCTTAAATGAATTGCCGGCTCCTGTCAGACAATATCTCTTCAGGAAATCCTAATCTGCTAAATAAGCTCATTAGAGCCTCTGCTATATCCTGTGATGTTATGCACTTCATTGGCAATGCTTCAGGCCATCTCGTGCATAGATCTACCAATGTTAGAATAAATCTATACCCCCAATCAGACATAACTGGAAGGGGCCCAATAATGTCTATAGCAACCTTCTGAAAAGGGCGAACTGCCAAATCCGTTGCTACTAATGGTGCCTTGGAAGTCCTTCCCTTCTGGCTTGTCTTCTGACACACTTTACACGACCGACAGTAGACCTTCACATCCCTACTATATCCACGCCAGTAAAACTGGGACAACACTCTACAGCGAGTTCTCACAATACCCATGTTACCCACAAAAGGTGTAACATGGGCTGTCCTTAACACTGTATTCTTCAATTCCACTGGAATAACCATCTGCCTAAAGACTGAATGGTGCTCCACGAAGCACGTAATTAGAATGGAGTTCCTAACCTCAAACCAGTATCGAGCAGAGGTGATATGCCGTATGTTCTTGGACTAGGCCAATCGAAACAAAGGCAGAAGTGAAATGTCTCGCCTATGCATGTCTGCAAAATCAGATGCTGTAATTCCAGCAACTGTAGGCACCAAAGGGATATTACTGGGTTGCGATGCCATAATATTTGCCTCATCAGTCTTAGTCTGAGCCCTCGTCATTACTGCGTTAGCATACGAATCATGTCCATTTTCCCACTTCTCAATATCCTGATTGGTACAATCATGAACCCCATTACTTACTTACTTAGTCGTTCCCCTTCTACCGTGAGGTGTAGAGGTTTGGAAGAGAGAGCGCCAGACTATCCTATAGGCTGTCTTCTTCCTGGCCTGGTTCCATTCTAGTCCTCGGTCCTTCAAAGATTGTCTAATGTTGTCTTCCCAGCGGACTCTGTGAACCCCATTAACATTTCCAATAATGAGATCAGCGACAGCAGAGTCAAGGTCGCATACTCGAACTCTACTGGACAAGAAAGGGGTGTCGATCTGCACTACAGCCAATGGATAGTATTCGACATTCCCACCAAATGTAATATATTTGGCCATCTTTCCAATATAACAAATATCCTTAATCAATATCTTCCTTACACCAATGGTTGTACAACCAGTGTCCCTCAAAACAGATACAGGTGTATTCTCCACAAAACCGTTATGTAAAGTTAAGCTACCATTCTCATCAACTGATGAAAGGCAAGGCAAAGTGTGGCCACATATTAAAATAGGCTTGCCATCAGGCTCGAACAATGATCTGCAACCCTCACATTCCTCATTATTAAATGTATCACGGACAATAGCTGAATTTGCATGTTCAGTGTTTTCCTTTGGGCTCTCCTTTCAATGGTTTCTTCTCTCATTACAATTGGGGCAGTGAGAATCCGTCTCTGTGTGCTTGTAATGGCTTCTCCTTGGACTGACATGATAATTTTTCTTTGTGCTGGTCTATGGACTTCTTTGCGGGTTGAATGGACACCTCTCTCGGTTCCTCCCACACTGGTAAGATAGATGACGCCTTGAGCCACACTTGTAACAACCCCTTCTACTGTAGCCTGACCCAAAAGAAGGGTACTGTCTCTTAGAAGAATATCTTCTGTCCCCAATCCATCTTCTATTGCCACTATCTGTATCAACGTACCTGTCTAAGCTGTGGGCCCGAGGTTGTATGTATGGCTTCTCAATTTTGTCCTGAACCACACAAGCTGGAAAGGTCTCAGCAACTAACTGCTTGTGAATCGGCTTACCATGGTGAGCAGAGATACTGCTGCCCTAGCCCCAACATAATATTTATATCTTTTGGCTTTTGCTCTTGTTGAAAACCCACTAACTCTGGACTGCAAGATGATAGAACCTTGTCCTGTAGCATGAGGTCAGATAGCCCATCAAAATTCTTGACAATACCTGACAGATCAATCCACCTATTGAACAGCAACTTGGTTTCCGCAATAAACTCACTAAAGTCATTGCTGGTTGTAGGAATAGCCTCCTTAAATATATCAAGGTACCCTTCAGCAGTCAGTCTAAATCTTCGAAGCAGTGTCTCCTTCACAGTATCATAATTCATCGATCCTGTACTGGCAAATCAAAGACACTTTGTAAAGCTCTTCCGGTGAGCAAATTATTGAGCAGAGATGGCCAGTCCTCTTTCTTAACCTTCCAAGATACTGCTTCTTGTTGAAACCTTTCTAGATAAACGTCCATCATATCGACTCCCTCAACAAAGGACGGGAGTCGCAGCTTGAAAGGACGAGTAGACTCCTTAGTAGCTGGTCTAGAACTAGCAGCTTCAAGTTCCGGTTTCTTCAAAGTAATTTCTTTATCTGCCTGAATTTCAGCTTTCCTTGTCTCTTCCTTCTTTGCTTCTACCTCAATTTCTAACTTCTTCAGCTCTATTTCATCATTGCGGTCCCTCCATTTCTCAGCATCCGCAAATTTTGTCTCAGCCCATAATTCAAGTTCAGCCCCTGATTTACCAAATGTTTGTCCCATGGGGATGAAATCCAGGAGACTAGTCATCCTGTAATATTTATTCCTGAGATAACTATAAAAACAAAATGATGCAAAGGTGAAAAAAAGTATACTACCTGATAAGTCAAATGGTGTCTGGAAAACTATAGTGGATGTCCCTCCACCTATGAAGAACGTCTGTCATACACACCATATTTTGATCAACTCTACACACTGGGTCTACACACTGGGTCTATCTCTCACATCAGTCTGTAGGCATTACAAACTGTAATAGACCAAAATAAAATGTGTCTGCTTATGTTAACACAAATGGTACGATGATGAAGATTGAAATGATAATCACAGAACACATGACACTACAACAACTGATAGGCCGGTGGAGAGGAAGTTATAGACCAAGAAAGTAAGAATAGACCTTATATTTACACCCAAACCTATCAAACGAACAAAAACAGGATCGTAAAATAACTTATATACACGGATAGCAGAGCAAAGGACTGAGACTCATGATAGAAAAACAGCACGAAAGAAAGACTAATGTACAAGACAATAAGTAAACAAACAAACCGCAAACACCTAACACCAACAATTGTTCCACAAATTACATGAGGCTTCACAACTCCCCAAGTCTTAGACAGACTGGGTTCCCTACAGCGCAATTTGTCTCACAAAAACTATTAAAGACAACACAAGGCAAATTTCTTCAATGAAGAAAGATGCTTTGTGCTCACCACTCAAAACTACCCTTATACAGAAATCGAAATTAAATACTACCACACAATATGAACGAAACAGAAACAGAATACTGGACAATGAAGTAACCCAAGAGCTATACTCGTGCACCCTGCAGCAAGGGGCAAACAGGAATGAATCAATATGTGACACATTTAACTAATAACAAGAGCTAATATAGAGATAGAGTACACTGTAAAAGTGATAGACAGAAGTAAGTCTATATATCATGAAGCAAGTGCTAAGTGGAACTAGTATCAAAATAAACTAAGTTTCGTACACCTAGTAGAAATAACAGACGATAGGGTTCAAATATAACGTTAATTAATCCCCAGAAATGCTACTGAAGAAAAATGGAAAAAAAACTATTAGTTCCGGACAATAACCTTATCAAGGACAAATAAATAAACAGATAAATAAATAGAAATTTAAAAAAAAAATATAGGAGATACAGTGGCACAAGTCAAGTAAACAGAAGACTGGAAATTAACAAAATGAATAATAAACTTAACTTAACTATGTCCTCTGTCCGCTGCTCCACTTGAGATAGGTACAGGCTTGGAGTCCTGGTGTCACAGCTCATTGATGGACACCACAAACAACACACTTCACGTTGCAAAACAGCACAGTCAAATGTCGAAGTCAGCTCCTCCGTGTAACTCAGCTCTCAGTACACGGTGAACCGGATCTTCTTCACTACTGATACAAGGGGTAGAAAAGGAAAATACCTCTCTCACTGCTTACACCATCTCCAGGCCAGATGTTACGACTTCAGCCGATCAAAACAATGGCCTTGTGGCAGACGATCTTTTTCGTATCAAAAGTCATGCCGAACTACACAGCACAGATTAATTGACGACAGATCAGCACACTCATCACGGGGCGGAATAACACAATATCAGTGCGCCTAGGTAAACAAGACTGATTACCGCTTTTTCATCCTTCGTGCTACTCTCCAAAATAACAGTCGATCCCGTCAAAACTGTCCCTTCGCCTCTCAGCCAGAGATTAAACTATTTTTCGTTTCAAAATAATCACTGTCACGTATTTCGTTCTGCAGCTATACCATTGCTGACTATCGCTGAAATGAAGACTTCAATTTTACACATAAAGTTCCTCTGACCTCATTTTTAAAAAAAAAAAGTCCTACTTCTTTGTTCCGCTTGAGATAATTATTCAACAGCAACTCATGACAAGGCGAAATTTTCAAAAATTCTGCAGAAAAATAGTGGTGGGTATCTTCTTCCACTTACGAGTCCTCCAAATATGTCAAGTGCTTAGCTGTGTGTGCACATTGACAAATATGTATTACATTACACATTGGGCGACAAACATGGCTCGTTATACACAGTTAATGTTAACTCACTGAACTCCAACAAGTAGGCACGATATCCGACAACTTTATGTCAAAAACTTGAGCATAAACACAATAACACAGGCAGACTGCCGCTTTGGCCATAAATCACAAGAAAAGCACAATGAATGATGTGCATAATTGGAACATCATCTAATGGAACGAATTTCACTATATCTCAATACATTTTCTACTTTCCTTCATCCAATTCGCCTTCACTCTTCACATAATCTCTCCTCGCTCTAATTTCTCTCTCGAATGCCTTTTCACGCATGACCCTTTTCATACCTGACCAGTCTTCACCACCACTTCGTTAACAACAACTCAGTCATGCCCGTGAACTCGAGATTAGAGCTTTCTGCAACTAATGCATTCATGCCCATCGTCAAACACTATTCACTAACTTCAACTCACAACTTACATAAACACATCTTGCTCCCACCGGAGCATAAGTACTGACATTCATTCTATAACCGGTTCGTGACAGCCTTAATAATGCTTAAAGTAAATGTGAGGATGAAAGGATACAGTATTCATGATAAGAGAGAGGAAGGGCAGAATGTCACACGGGCCTGCGTGCCCAATTCTCAACGCTTTGAAAATAAAGTTCGTTCGTTCGTTCGTTCTCTCTCTCTCTCTCCCTCTGTTACGAAATCAGTTGTGTCCTTTTACATCATTTTCGTTCTCTCCTGCATTATCAACTTCTTACCTAGTCACTCAAATACTTGTTTATAGTTGTACTTGAGTGAGATCAACTGTGAAGGTCTCTGAGGTAAACAATGGACAACTGTGTTACAGAGTACCTTTCTTGTTACCACCCTACGACCTCACTCTAAGTTATATTTTTTATTGACTAGATTGACTAGCGTGACTGAAAGCTACATAAAGTGTCTAGGGTATTGTAAGAGTGTTGTTAAAGAATCTCAATACAAAAACATATACAAACATATACTAATTACTATGATAAACTCAACTAACTCCAGATGTTAAATTTTATATTTAAAATATCTTTTGTTAAACTTTATTGGTCCTGAGCCTAAATTTGTTTTGGGTCAGGACTACAGTCAATGAGAATCAATTTAGATGGATAGATATATTTACGAATATATATATAAAGATATTTACATACAACAGACAATATGTCCATAGTACATTGTAAACAAATGTTCACTTTGATGTTATTTACTCTATTTAAATACTGGTGATGGGAAGCAGGTTGAGGATTGTCATCATCCCACTGTCTTTTGTTTCACTATGATGGTTTATTATATTCTTTAGGATGAATGTTTTTGTAAGCACAGGAGATTATTCTTTAATCGTGATAGGTTGTCCCAGGCCAGATATTCAACTTATCTGGATCCTGGAATAAGCCGCAGTTGTAGTCAGTTTGGCCAAACACTTCAGTCTCCTCTGGACTTGAACTTCTTTAATACAAGCAGGTGCCAGAGACTCTTTGAAATCGTGCAGACTTCTTCAATGAGTGAGTATTAGCACCAGACAAGTGCCAGCAGGAACCCCTGTCAATGCAAGTTATAGTTATGTCTTAATACCAAACTAACTCCTCCTAATTTACATGTAAACATACATGCAATACAAAATAACATGGTCAGCTCTCTCTGACAACTCTGCTTCTCCACTTTAGTTTGATGGAACAAATGGTACCAGTTTTCTTTTCTCTTCCATAATGGATGCTACGCCTCTGTCATTCCTGCAGTAATCTTTTCCATGCAATAAGATAGGTGTAATGTTCCTGTATGCCCATCATATATATATATATATATATATATATATATATATATATATATATATATATATATATGTATATATGTATATATATATATATGTATATATGTATATATATATATATATATATATATATGTATGTATGTATGTATGTATGTATGTATGT
Organism: Oreohelix idahoensis; assembly: GCA_024509875.1. Taxonomy (NCBI): domain Eukaryota; kingdom Metazoa; phylum Mollusca; class Gastropoda; order Stylommatophora; family Oreohelicidae; genus Oreohelix; species Oreohelix idahoensis. The sequence goes on from JAMPIV010010561.1 coordinate 55,777, forward strand.
ATGTATGTATGTATGTATGTATGTATGTATGTATGTATGTATGTATGTATGTATGTATGTATGTATGTATGTATGTATGTATGTATGTATGTATGTATGTATGTATGTATGTATGTATGTATGTATGTATGTATGTATGTATGTATGTATGTATGTATGTATGTATGTATGTATGTATGTATGTATGTATGTATGTATGTATGTATGTATGTATGTATGTATGTATGTATGTATGTATGCATGTATGCATGCATGCATGCATGCATGCATGCATGCATGCATGCATGCATGCATGCATGCATGCATGCATGCATGCATGCATGCATGCATGTATGTATGTATGTATGTATGTATGTATGTATGTATGTATGTATGTATGTATGTATGTATGTATGTATGTATGTATGTATGTATGTATGTATGTATGTATGTATGTGTTACGGGCTTCTCGGGATCCCAGTATGTTCTGGGTGCTTCGATGACTTCTAGTATTTGAGGATGACCAAGTTATTATATTCGTATTCAGTTTATAGAGTCAAAGTCCCTCGGGTTCTTATCACTTTTGTAGGATTCCGTAATACTGTTCATTGGTATCGATAATGTCTGCTTAACCCTTGTGATTCATTATGTGCTGAATGTGTTTCATATTAAATTCGACCCTTGACTGACCTGTATTAGTCTCTTGTCTTATTAATTATATTGGCAGTGTGAGATGCAGCGTGTTAAGACATTAATCATCACTGGTCATGATCAGTTGAGGATTAATAGCATTTAACACGCTGCATCTCACACAACGAGATAAGGAAATGGAATTTGAGAAGGAGAAAATGGAATTAAGGAGAATGGAACTTATGCAACTGGATCAAGCACATAAAAATGCCATGGAAATAGAAACATTAAAACTGCATGCAGAAAAAGAAAAAGCTTTAGAATTAGCTAAAGTGCAGTCTGAACAGACTAAGACTGCGGCTGCTACAAATATTTTTTATCCTAAGTTAAAAATGCCACATTTTGACCAGACTCGCGATTGTGTTGACTCTTTCCTATCTAGATTCATCATCAAGGTCACAGCTCTGAACATACCCAAAGAAAGATGGAGCAGTCTTTTACTTGATTTTTTGACTGGTGACTCACTTAAATGTTTCATGAGTCTTGATGAAAAGAGCAGAAGCGATTTCGATGTCGTAAAAGAGGTATTACTAAGACGTTTCCAGTTAACTGAGTCTGGATTCAGAGATCGCTTTCATGCTGCTAAACCAAGCAAGGATGCAGATTTTGGTGAATTCATTGCATCTATTAAACATTTCCTTAGCAGATGGATTGATTTATCAGGTATAAATAAAACATATGAAGGTGTTATAGATCTCATGCTGCGAGATAAAGTTTTATCCGCATGCAGCACTGAATTAGAAGCATTTTTACAGGAAAGACATCCTAATTCTATTGATGAGTATGAAAAACTCGGAAGACAGTTGTTGCGTGCATATTTTGACGCACATTTTACAAAAATCGATATGGCTATTTAATATGGGAAAAATATAGACATTCATTTTTTTGTGTATGAAAATGCTGTTTATGGTAAAAGCGAGATAATCCATGTTTGATTCACACTTTTGATTATAGGAGTAATCGTTCTGGATATTGATCCAGCGCAAGGATATTGCGCTTGCGTTTGTACTTATTTTTTAGGGCCAGAAAATATATTAATTTGCTTATTGTGTTTATGGCCTGAATTCATATGTATTACATATTATTAGTACAAGTAGAATCAGTCCTATATTGTATATTTTGGATTGGTAGGAGGGACTAGATTCTTGTATTCCGGTCTAGCGGAAGTATGAGTTGTCTTGACAAGTCGTGATGAGTTCCGATGTACTGCTTACAAATGGCGGGGTACGTTTTTCTAGAGCTGGTCCTTTCGTCAGAAAAAGATGTCTTGATGGTGTTTCCAGGTAAACCCAGCTCCAGATCTCTCGTCGGTTATAGCTTGACTTTGGATCGTTATGATAGTCTCGTGTTTTGTATCGACGCAGATGACAGATTTTCCTGCAGCGGTTATGGCTACGTGAAATTAACCTGATCACCGTAGAGCTGTATGGAAACATTTACGAAATCATTTATATAACCATTATAAATTAACTCTGGCTTATATTCTCCTTCCTATGAATGAGTGAACGACAACTCAGGGAGACAGCCATGTTGGATTTCGGTCATCATATGTTTTGATCACTGCCAAGAGAACAGATTATTTATCTTATTATCGGACAGTGACAGGGAGATCTCAATCTTGCTAGAAACCCCCTTTCGTGGTTTCATAATATATACTACAAACTATGGACGTCAAGTAACTTTCGTTATTTATCGATCCGCCTTCACTGACGCGTTTAGTCAGATAGGGGGATGTGGCCATAATGTATCATGACATTGAACTTTTGATGTACTGCCCATTATTTCTGAATGTGTCATGACTTCAGATCTGCTATGTACACCTACAAATTGATATGTCAACGAACCATGATGTACTCGTATGTCCCAGTGTGTACGTCTGAATAAATTGAGTAAACTAAGATTCCAGCAGTCTGCATTGGTGCCTTGTAGACACAAGTGTGAGTGGTTATATTGGTCAGCACACGAACAGTACACCATTCGCGGTAATCACACTCTACACTTCTACTTCATACATACACCATCCTGCGTCGGCTGAAGTGACCAAGTTTAGGGCCTGCTTCCCCTGGAGCCTTTGCCTTCCCTAACTCAGGACTAGGGTGAGTTACCCATTTACAGCTGGGTAGACTGGAGCATGCCTGATCTCAACAACACACCACTCTTCCTTACAGAGCAGACAGACTGATACTTTAAAGTGTGTGTGTGAAAGCAACTTTATACAGTGGAAAGAAAACAAGATTTTACAGTGGCGAGCCAGATTCCTGGGTCCAGCTTACGCAGTTTTGTGTTGAGAATCACAGTTTACAGCTGAAAGAACATTTGTTTGAACACATCAACACCATTAGGACAGCTATACAGTCGATGTCAGCTTGACCTGTATTACCGATAGGATGCTGTATCTAGGTCAGCGCTTGTTGACAGTTTTTCGCTGTACAGACAGTATTACACAGGACAGTGGTATCAAGTGTAGAAAATATCTGGAGCAGTATTGTTGACATTTCTCAACGTACAGAAGAATCACAGTGTTGTTGAACATAAAGTGCATAGTTCATCGTGGGATCTTCATATGCTCAAAAGAGAAAAAATTGACAGTGTAATAGTTTAGAATTAAATCTATTACTCAATAAAGTGGCAAGTTATTAGAATTAAAATAAACTGTGCCTGCTTTACAACACCATACCTGCAACACATTCCATTCATGACATAAATTATATTGTATGCTATATGCTATTTATGCTTACATGTTATTTGTTATGTATTAAATTAATTTATGTTCTGTGTGACTAGTACAAGGTATGCCGAGTTACATTGGTCTGGTACTAGTATTCGATAGGTACACATTTTCTTAATTGGAAATTTGTTAGCAACAATTTGCTGCTATTTCTGTTAGTTGTGATGAGGTGTTCTTTTCTTCGTTGTTTTTGTTAATAATTTTGGTGTTCCTTAGTTTTGTTTGATTTGTTTGTATAATTGTAGGTCTCATCTTTCCTTTCATTTCAGTTTTTTTTACACCCTTATGTTTATACACTGTGGCGTTATTTGTCTTGTCATTTTATTATTGCAGTTATCATCACGGTTTCTGTGATCATTTTTTTTCATTTCTCCTATTTAATTTAATTTGATCTCTGCAAATGTGTTCATATTGTCTTTTCTTGTTTGTCCTTTGTAATGTCTTTAGTTGACATATGACGTATAGTGGTATACACTGATAGTATAGTACAGATCAGTACTTTATGATTGTTATTGTTATAAAACAAAATGTACAAGACCTTTGTAAGGCTTGTCTCCCAAAGTGATTGGTAAAGGGAAATATTTTTTCCACAGGTACCCAAGTGATCTTTGATTACATTGAGATATACAAGACCTTTGTAAGGCTTGTCTCCCACAGTATTTGAGATACAGTTATTGGGTCCATAGGTACTCAAGTTATCATTGGGTATTATAAACCATACAAGTTTGGACTAAGACTAAGTCTATGGTATAGACTTGTCTCTCATTAACGTGAAAGAGGGTAATTTATTTACTTTTTCAGGTTTCTGATTTAAGAAGACAATATGTCTACATTAGATTATTTCATTGCACAAGGAAAATCTCTTGATAAGACTGGAAAAGACTTAGAACAATGGGCTGTTGCTCAATATGACAAAGCATTAGCTGCAGAAGAGAAAAAAATTGCTGCTGCTGTTGAAGAAAGAAAGGCTGCTGCTGAGGAAAAAAAAGCTGCGGCTGAGGAGAGAAAACTTCAAATAGAAGAAAAAAAAGCTGCTGCAGAAGAAAGGAAAGCCTTAGCTGAAGAAAAAAGATTAGAAAAAGAAGCTGATACTGCTGCTGAACTTAAGAAATTGCAGATGCAAGTGGAGGAAAGGAGATTTGAGGCAGAACAGAAGAAATTAGAAGCTGATGCAGAGCAGAAAAAATTAGAAGTTGCTGCAGAACAGAAAAAATTAGAAGTTGCTGCAGAACAGAAAAAATTAGAAGCTGCTGCAGAACAGAAAAAACTAGAAGTTGCTGCTGCTGCAGAACAGAAAAAATTAGAAGCTGCTGCAGAACAGAAAAAACTAGAAGTTGCTGCTGCTGCAGAACAGAAAAAATTAGAAGCGGCTGCAGAACAGAGAAGATTAGATAGAGAAGCTGAAGAGAGAAAAGCAATAAGAGAACATGAGTTTGAATTAGAGAAATTAAAATTGACATGTATGAGTAATGTTAATCAGGCATCTGGTGGTAATGGTAAACCCTTTGTGTACAAGGTCAAAGTACCAGCGTTTAACCCTACCAGTGATGACATAACATTTTGGCTTTCTAGATTTGAACGGGCTTGTCGATCTCATAATGTTGACAAATCACAGTATGTGAATCAGTTGTCTGAAAATCTAAAAGGGGAGTCTCTGAGTAAGTTATATTTTGTTGAAGAGGCCGACAAAGATAATTATGATGCTGTTAGGGCAGCTTTGATAAAGAGATATCAGCTGTCTGAAGAAGGTTATCGTCTTTTGTTTAAAACAATGAGACCTGAGGTAGGTGTAGAATTCTCAGATTTCATCTCAAAAGCACGAATTACACTTTCACGATGGATTGAATTATCCAAAACAGAGAAAACATTTGATGGTCTTACAGATTTATTGCTAAGAGACAAGGTCATGTCTTCTGTAAATAAATCATTCCTAGAGTTCTTACATGAGCGTAAACCTAGTACAATAAAGCAAATGGAAGAATATTGTGACCAGTATGCCACGGCACACCCTGACATGATTCTTAGTAACTCTAACATTAAAGAGAGTATGCCAGTTGCTTCGGCAACAGAATATAATCAGAATTACTCACACAAATTCCAAGGAGCTAAAAATAAATTTGATAAAAAGGTTAATTGGAATAAGTATCAAAACCAAGATAACCACTCAAATCAGAGTTCTTCTTTGAAGAACTGGAATCGGGCTGATAGTCCTCGACACGCGAGGGGTACCCATAATGTTAGAAATTCTCGGAAAGGGAGTAGCTATAGAAACTACCCAAGTGCTTCATGGAGACAAAAGAAACAATATTACAGGGATACTCAATATAACGAGCATGATGATTATGATCATGAATATTATGATTCAAACCCAAATAGGGGTTATAACAGAGGCAATAATAATTATAGAGACAATTATAACCGAGGTAGATCACAACACAAAAGACATGGTAAATCGTATTACCAGGCTAACTCTGCACAACAGGAGTTCCACGACACCGATAATCAGAATAATGATAAAAAAAGACTCCAATAGTGTAGCGAATTCCGCTTTTGATTTTGCTAGAGCATCTGAGTGTTCGCAATGCAAAACATTATTCGATCCAACCACAGTGTCTACTTTAAGCTGCGGTCACCCACTTCCCGCTCTCCATGCGTCAATCGCGCATAATGGAAGGGGTGCTCTTGTCTTTAATAGGGGCCTAATAGATGGTACTCCGGTATCAATTCTTTTCGACTCGGGGTGCACTACCATTGGAGTGAGGCAATCACTCGTAAATCCTTCTCGAGCTACAGGCAATATAGTCAAATGTGTAACATTTGGTGGCACATTGGAGAAGTACTCCACTGCCATTATCAATATTGCTACGCCTTTCTTTACAGGAGAGGTGCAAGCATGTCTCTTGCCGAATCCGATCGCTGATCTTATCATCGGTCGCATTCATGGAGTGAAAGAATGCACTCCACAGCAAATTTCTGATTGGGAAAATGTTAATATGCAATCTGCTAATGCAGTAATCACTAGGGCTCAAGCTCTCAATATGCCACAATCTTCACATTCTGAAGATAATGATGCGCAGATCCAAGATGATCCCTTGGAGATTTCCCACGATTCCTTTATCAAACAGCAGGAAGATGATCCTACTCTAAAGAAATTCTTTACTCTGGAAACAAAAGGTGATCCGAATAAGGATACAAATCGTAAATCTTGGATTACGATGAAGAATGGCGTACTTGTACGTATGGTACAAGACTCCGCTAAGTCCATTCATTCTCAAATCCTTGTGCCTAAAAATATGAGAGTTAAAATCTTACAGCACGCTCATGATTCGCAGTGTGCTGGACATATGGGTTTTTCCCGTACTAAAGCTAGAGTTCTTCAATCTTTCTTTTGGCCTGCTGTGAATAAGGACATACGAATCTATTGTCGATCTTGTAAAGTATGTCAAGAGATTAAATCCAGAGGTCCACGCCATGATGCACCTATTCAGGCTGCAGACATTCCCATTCGGCCATTTCAAAAAATGGCGATAGACATCATTGGTCCATTTAAGATAAAGTCTGCTAGAGGACACCAATTTATTTTGACGTGTGTTGATATGTGCACACGTTGGCCGGAGGCTGTTCCTCTAAAGAGCATAACTACTGCTGATGTCGCAGATGCTCTTTGGTTAATATTTTCTCGTCTGGGGTTTCCAGCAGAAATATTATCCGACCATGGTACCCAACTCATATCGGATACCATGTCTCAAGTAATGTCGACTCTGAAGATAGAGAGATCGCTGAGTAGTATTTATCATCCTATGTCCAATGGGATGGTGGAACGTTTGAATAGAACTCTGAAAAACCTACTAGGTAAGATAACAGAAGATCATCCTCAGGATTGGGATAGGGTTTTACCCGCGGCTCTCTTTGCATATAGAGAGGTCGCCAACGAACATACAGGATTTTCTCCCTTTGAACTTGTCTTTGGCGCGAAACCGCGAGGTCCTATGTCCTTACTGCATGATCTTATAACTGCTGATAATATTGTCGATGACACAAAATCCTCTTATGAATATGTCATCGCACTTAGACACAAGATTATTGAAGCATGCAAATTGGCAACTGCTTCTTCTGAATTTGCGAAACAGAAGGCAAGGGAATTTGCCAATAAAAAGAGATGTTTGCGTCAACTTTGTCCAGGTGACAAAGCATTTGTCTTGCTACCTTGTAGGGAAAATAGACTTCTCATTTCTTGGAAAGGTCCGTACGATATAATATCAAAGGTTTCCGATGTTGACTATATCGTCGATATTGACGGGAAGCGTAAAACCTTCCACATCAACATGCTCACGGAATTCCATGAACGTCCTGATTATTTACAACCTGTTTTCCAGGCAACGGACGATTTTCCAGTCCAACATGGACAGTACTCATCTCTGTCAGTAATACAGGATGAGGAAACGAGTTTCTCGGATGTAAATTTACCTTTTCCACTGATTCCTCTTCACTCTAATGAATCATGGAAAGATGTTGCAATTTCTCCAGAATTATCTCCAGGAGAGCAGAAACAAGTTTCTACTATGTTAGAACAATTTCAGGATGTCCTTACTGACATTCCTGGTCAAACTGATGTCATTCAACATGACATTATTCTTACTGACCATAGTCCTATAAGAGTCAGACCGTATCCTATCCCGATACATTTTCAAGCACAGGTAGAGAAAGAGTTAGATGAGATGATAGAGTTAAAAATTATTGAACCATCCACATCAGCATATTCTTCGCCGATGGTTATAGTACGGAAAAAAAAAAGACAATAACATACGTCTTTGCGTGGATTATCGCAAATTGAATCAAGTGACTAAATTCGATGCTGAACCTATGCCTTTACTAGAAGAGCTACTTACGAGACTATCGAATTCTCACTTCTTTACTAAACTCGATTTGTCTAAGGGATATTGGCAAGTTCCACTATCCGAACACGCCAAACCGTTTACTGCTTTTTCGACGCCTAGGGGTCTATTCCAATGGAATTTCATGCCTTTCGGTCTTATGAACGCCCCTGCTACATTTGTACGCATGATGCGTCGAATCCTATCTCATCGCTCAGATGTCATTGCGTATCTTGATGACATCTGTCTTTTCAGTGATACTTGGAACGATCACTATAATGGTATAAATGAACTATTGTCTATCTTACGCGAGCATAACCTGACAGCGAAACCATCGAAAGCATGTATTGGTTTTAGCGAAATATCTTTCTTGGGACACCGTGTTGGTCATGGGTTCCTAAAAACAGAAGACCATAATACAAGTAAGATACTTAACATTTCTATTCCTAAGACTAAAAAGCAAGTACGAAGTCTCTTAGGTCTAATACAATTTTATGGACGATTCATCCCGAATCTGTCCTCCATTATGTCACCTCTTTCTTCCTTGCTAAAGAAAGGGTCTCCTAATGTAGTCCATTGGACTCAAGAATGTCAATCCTCTTTGGATAAGGTTAAAACTATGTTTTCTACTTCACCTATCCTAGTATTGCCTTCTAAGGATAAGACATTTATTCTTCGTAGTGACGCTTCATCCACCGGGATTGGAGCTGCACTAATGCAAGAGTACTCTGGAACTCTGCATCCTGTGATGTATATTTCTCGGAAATTAAATGCCGCAGAGAAGAATTACTCGGTCCTAGACCGTGAATTATTGGCTATGGTTTGGTCAATCCTTAAACTGCAAAGATTTCTTCTGGGCGCGCATTTCATTGTGGAAACTGACCAGAAAGCTCTTACGGCTATTCAGAGTAAAAATCTGAAGAGCGCGAGATCAACGCGATACGCGATTGCTCTACAGCCATTTCATTTTTCGGTGCGAGCTATCCGTGGGTCAGAAAATGTGATGGCAGATATTTTGTCTAGATGCCCACACGATTCATAACTGTTATACAACTTTGATACAGTTGTTTCTATGTTGAAATGTGTACACATATGTAATATATCATATATTGATTGTAACACTACTTAGCGGTTCATTCATATTTATTCACCGCTGATCTTTCAATGTTTTTTGTCTTTGATGATCATGATGTTAAGATATCTTAGATGAAATTTATGTATAAACTAATGTGAAAATTGTGTCATTGCTAATATTGTAGTATGCGTTGGTGACACCTCTCTGGAAATATTTATACTTAGAGAAGTACTTTCTCTAAGGTCATAAAACTTATGCTTATCATCTGCGCATTGTTATTGGTGCGTTGTGAGCCTATTGTATGTTGCTCCTAGATGTATTTCAAAAAAAAAAAAATGTACCATTTTTTTTTTTCCCGAGGGGTGTGGTAATCTGTTGCGTGCATATTTTGACGCACATTTTACAAAAATCGATATGGCTATTTAATATGGGAAAAATATAGACATTCATTTATTTGTGTATGAAAATGCTGTTTATGGTAAAAGCGAGATAATCCATGTTTGATTCACACTTTTGATTATAGGAGTAATCGTTCTGGATATTGATCCAGCGCAAGGATATTGCGCTTGCGTTTGTACTTATTTTTTAGGGCCAGAAAATATATTAATTTGCTTATTGTGTTTATGGCCTGAATTCATATGTATTACATATTATTAGTACAAGTAGAATCAGTCCTATATTGTATATTTTGGATTGGTAGGAGGGACTAGATTCTTGTATTCCGGTCTAGCGGAAGTATGAGTTGTTTTGACAAGTCGTGATGAGTTCCGATGTACTGCTTACAAATGGCGGGGTACGTTTTTCTAGAGCTGGTCCTTTCGTCAGAAAAAGATGTCTTACGAAGTGGTTTTTCTACTGAAGGAGATGGTGTCTCTACGATAGTTTGTGTTAGAGACTCTCCTTATGTCAGTATATAGATGATTCGGACTCCAGGTAAACCCAGCTCCTATTTTGATGATCTCTCGTCGGTTAGGCCTAGCTTGACTTTTGGGCTTCGCTATGCTAGTGTCGTGTTTTGTATCGACGAAGATGACAGATTTTCCTGCAGCGGTTATGGCTACGTGAAATTAACCTGATCACCGTAGAGCTGTATGGAAACATTTACGAAATCATTTATATAACCCATTATAAATTAACTCTGGCTTATATTCTCCTTCCTATGAATGAGTGAACGACAACTCAGGGAGACAGCCATGTTGGATTTCGGTCATCATATGTTTTGATCACTGCCAAGAGAACAGATTATTTATCTTATTATCGGACAGTGACAGGGAGATCTCAATCTTGCTAGAAACCCCCTTTCGTGGTTTCATAATATATACTACAAACTATGGACGTCAAGTAACTTTGGTTATTTATCGATCCGCCTTCACTGACGCGTTTAGTCAGATAGGGGGATGTGGCCATAATGTATCATGACATTGAACTTTTGATGTACTGCCCATTATTTCTGAATGTGTCATGACTTCAGATCTGCTATGTATACCTACAAATTGATATGTCAACGAACCATGATGTACTCGTATGTCCCAGTGTGTACGTCTGAATAAATTGAGTAAACTAAGATTCCAGCAGTCTGCATTGGTGCCTTGTAGACACAAGTGTGAGTGGTTATATTGGTCAGCACACGAACAGTACACCATTCGCGGTAATCACACTCTACACTTCTACTTCATACATACACCATCCTGCGTCGGCTGAAGTGACCAAGTTTAGGGCCTGCTTCCCCTGGAGCCTTTGCCTTCCCTAACTCAGGACTAGGGTGAGTTACCCATTTACAGCTGGGTAGACTGGAGCATGCCTGATCTCAACAACACACCACTCTTCCTTACAGAGCAGACAGACTGATACTTTACAGAGTGGAAAGAAATCATAAACTTTACAGTGGCGAGCCAGATTCCTGGGTCCAGCTTACGCAGTTTTGTGTTGAGAATCACAGTTTACAGCTGAAAGAACATTTGTTTGAACACATCAACACCATTAGGACAGCTATACAGTCGATGTCAGCTTGACCTGTATTACCGATAGGATGCTGTATCTAGGTCAGCGCTTGTTGACAGTTTTTCGCTGTACAGACAGTATTACACAGGACAGTGGTATCAAGTGTAGAAAATATCTGGAGCAGTATTGTTGACATTTCTCAACGTACAGAAGAATCACAGTGTTGTTGAACATAAAGTGCATAGTTCATCGTTGGATCTTCATATGCTCAAAAGAGAAAAAATTGACAGTGTAATAGTTTAGAATTAAATCTATTACTCAATAAAGTGGCAAGTTATTAGAATTAAAATAAACTGTGCCTGCTTTACAACACCATACCTGCAACACATTCCATTCATGACATAAATTATATTGTATGCTATATGCTATTTATGCTTACATGTTATTTGTTATGTATTAAATTAATTTATGTTCTGTGTGACTAGTACAAGGTATGCCGAGTTACATTGGTCTGGTACTAGTATTCGATAGGTACACATTTTCTTAATTGGAAATTTGTTAGCAACAATTTGCTGCTATTTCTGTTAGTTGTGATGAGGTGTTCTTTTCTTCGTTGTTTTTGTTAATAATTTTGGTGTTCCTTAGTTTTGTTTGATTTGTTTGTATAATTGTAGGTCTCATCTTTCCTTTCATTTCAGTTTTTTTACACCCTTATGTTTATACACTGTGGCGTTATTTGTCTTGTCATTTTATTATTGCAGTTATCATCACGGTTTCTGTGATCATTTTTTTTCATTTCTCCTATTTAATTTAATTTGATCTCTGCAAATGTGTTCATATTGTCTTTTCTTGTTTGTCCTTTGTAATGTCTTTAGTTGACATATGACGTATAGTGGTATACACTGATAGTATAGTACAGATCAGTACTTTATGATTGTTATTGTTATAAAACAAAATGTACAAGACCTTTGTAAGGCTTGTCTCCCAAAGTGATTGGTAAAGGGAAATATTTTTTCCACAGGTGTCATGAAATATTCTAATCCACATATATAAATTATTAGGTAAATATGAAGCCTAACAAATAAAATTAATAAAGAGAAGAGCAATGGTAAAATGACAGTGCTGTCACAAGGAATGTACTCGAAATCCCCCTTGTTTTCTGCTTCGTCTGCAAATTGTAACGCTTTCACGTTGATAGTAAAAGCTTACTGTATTATACCCGCTTTCTTCAATGAAACGTGTGCTGTATTTCTTGGAAAAACATTAAGAGGCAGACTGCGTAATGACCTAAATTTTAAATTCCATTCATGTCTTTTTCTACATTACGTTACCAAAACGAACGAACAGATGGACAAAAGGATAGCGAGAAGGGAGAGGCAGAAAGCCGAACATTAAACACGCGTCGCGCGATACACAATTACTACTATCACGCGTGTAAGTCTACAAGCACTAACTTTTTCAGACGGACAGTGATAAAATACACTACCCTTTCCCAGAGTTAGGTTTATAAATCATAAAAAACTCTTATTAGAAAAGATAACATTAGATGGGTTTACGGTTGAGAACATAACAGTACCCAGACAGAACATCTTCGAAACAGGAGGTAAAAGAAATTGCATATTTTGAACGCAGCCACGTAGCTCCTTTAAATTTGTATTTTTGGGTTCCTTAGGGCTTGCTGACAAATAATATGTAAAACGTTACGCAAATAGTCCAGGAATTAATAAATTATACCCAAAATAAAATATTGGGGGTGCCTGACAGCATAAAATCATTTCTGCTCATAAGATTTTTTTTTAACGTGTTTGAAAAAAATTTACGTTACAGAAATAGCCTACCATGTAAACTCCAAATTGATTGGAGCGCAACAAATGAAAGCCTAACCACGATTGGTCGGGCTATAAATACTATCTTGGTTGTTAGGGGAAACGGGGAAAGGTAACATTTTTTCAAACACTTGTCGAAACGGGGCTCATTGGTCAGACTCGCTGATATACACACTTGGGAGCGTTAGTTCGAAACCACTTGTTTAAAATAGCTTGATAAAGCATCAGTGCGTTGAAGCCAGCATATATTTTGCTCAATAAAAGCCTGGAACATAGGCAGATGGAAATTTGTGCCAGTTTGTGCCAGAATTCATTGCTAATCAACGTATCTGTGTTATTCGTATGAATTGTGGTAAGCTTGAACCATTCAATATCTTTTAATGAAAATTGAATGTGAATTGTTGATTTATGCCTGTATATATATGTGTAGTTCAGTGGCCAACGTGAGGTAAAGCCTGTAATGCTCCAGCCTGAACAGAGGGTGTCGGAGAAGTAAAACGGCATGGAATGGCCAAACAGTACACTGACACCTGGATGATTGATTAGACAGAAATAATGCTGGAAGTGCAGAGGCGTAGTGACCATTAAGGATGGTAATGCTGGTATAAAGTATTTCAGATGAAGCTGACTGTTGGCCTAACGCTCTGAACGCAATGTTTGTGATGTATTGTGATCAGTGTAAAAAGAAAATATAAATTAGTTATGAAGTAGAAGGTACATCCTTCTTGATTTCAGGGACAGTGGTCTTGATGGTACTGAGCAGCACCTAGTCAGAGCTTTGCTGAATCCTGAGTCGGACAGCATACTCCTTGGTCTTTTTAGCTATCAGTGAGGTGTCTCCTGAACCCAGAGGAGAATTCGAGCAGAGGAGTCCTTTCCTGCCGCCATCACGCCAGATAAGCGAATTGGCCAGCTGAGCTCAACATTATGTCCCCTCATCTTGAACTGACTTTTTAAAATTAACATTAAGAGGGGAATTTACTTGTCTTAAAATCAGGAACTGTGAACATCTCCAATACTGGTCCCTAAAGACAAACTATTGAAGTCATGATGACAAATACCAACAGAGCTTGAACAAAATAAAACCAGTATTACCTCATTTTACTACTACACAACTGACACACATAGAACATTTGTAATAATATATGTCACTACAATATTCATATTAAATACATTCTGTACATAACTTGTAATTTAAATTGATTGTGATTCCTGGTTCCCTTGTAGTTGAATCAGGACACATATTCATTCATGCCAGTAATGAATACATATTGTTATTTGAAAGTTTATCAGTGACTCTTTTAAGATATCTTTGTAGAGTGTTATATGTATGTGAGTGTCACAGTGTTGTCAAGAGTAGTGGATTAAATTAAATTGTTTATCTGTCTGTTGTTGTGACTTACACTTCACCATACTCATACCCTAGGCACATAACGTAGCATCACACTATTCCAGAATAATTCTGACTGAGATATATAGATATGTGGTAGCAAGTAAGGTTATCTATAATACACTACTCTTAATAGATATAGATACCTTCACAGCTGATCTCAGTCAGTACACTAAGTTCCCTATAAGTATTTATAACATCCCACTTCACCACATATATTGGGGTCTCGCTCTTGGGATTTTGAATCTTTAACTATTAAAAATATTGGGGGTAATTCACTTCAGGGAATATAAGAATTAAAAGGTATCCTTGGGTGGAATTAAATAAGGTTGAGCTCACGGTGCCTGTGTTGTCCATTAGATATATAGTTAGAAATTGAATTGTTGGGTAGACATTATAAAAATTTACCTGATAGACAATGGCGGACCTGGCCAAATTTCGATCTGCTGCGGTTCAGACTGCAAAAGAGTTAGGATTAGATGGGCAAGTTATGGTTGCCTATGTCACGACGGAATGTGACAAATTTATTGAACGCGAAGAAAGAAGGTTTGAAGCCGAAAGAAAGTTAGAGGCTGACAAGGAAATTAAGTTACAATTTGAAGCTGAGGCTGAGACTAATGAGGTTGCAGATTGAGGCTGACAAAGCGGCTACAGCGTTTGAAGCCGAGGAGAGGAGACAAGCTGCAGAAAGGGAAGAGAAGAAATTAGCTGCAGAAAGGGAAGAGAAGAAATTAGCTGCAGAAAGGGAAGAGAAGAGATTAGCTGCAGAAAGGGAAGCAGAAAAGGAGGAGAAGAGATTACAAAGGGAACATGAGTTACGACTAAGGGAGTTTGAGTTTCAAGGCCATGCTCCTGAAAATGGTGCCAGTCCCTTTGCCTCTGATGCTACGGTTACTCAGGGAGCCTCAACCTCAGCTATGAACTTTCATTTAGATCATTTTGTTGAGAAAGACGATGATATTGAGAGCTATATAAATAGGTATGAACTATTAGCCACCACGTATGGGTTAGAGAGAGAAAGGTGGAGCTTAAAGTTATCTCAGGGACTTCGTGGGGCAGCTTATGAAGTTTTTGCAAAAATGAGCAGAGGTGATCAGGAAAATTATGACATGCTAAAGCAGGCTCTTTTGTTAAGGTATGAAAAGAATGCAGAGTTTTACAGGAAAAAATTTAGGAATGCTAAACTACTGTCAGGTGAAACCTATCACCAGTTCTCTGCACGAATCGAGACATACTTGGAGAAATGGACTTCTCTGGGGAAAACCCAAGATCTTAAGGAAATGGTCCTTATAGAGCAACTAAGAGAGTCCATGGCTCCAGACCTGAGAAAGTTTCTCATGGAACAAGGTGCAGAGAGGCTGGGTGAGTTGCTAAATGTTGCTGAAAGGTATCAAGCAGCTCAAGCAGAGGTAACAGGTAATAAAAAGAAACAGGTGGATAACTTTAGGGCACCACAGAACTTTAATAAATTTGATCCTAGGGATCAAAATAAAGGTAAGCACCAATTTGATAGGCCACGGTATGACAATAAAAATAAATTCCCACAATTCGATGAAAGGAAATATAATGAAAGAAAATCTTTCAACCAAGGAAAAAGGTGGTGTAAGAATTGTCAGATGGACAATCATGACACTGACCGTTGCAGAAGGAAACCTGTGTATATGGCAACCCTTCAGGTCAGGTCGACCTCAAGACAGGAGGAGGATATTATGTTAGATACCACTCCAGAAGAGATGAGGAAGGCACAGGCTGGGGATAAAACACTCAAGCCTTGTTTCAGAAAATTGTCAACTTGTCATACAACTCCAGGCAAGGGAGATTTTTACATGAAAAACAAGTTGATGTATAGGAAGACTGGAGCTAGATCCATGGTCACGGACAGCTGGTTCTTCCAAAAAGATACAGGACAGAATTAATAAGGAGCCTACATGTGAAACCAGATGGGGACCATGAGAAAATAGGTACCATCATTCAAAAGGTGGCTCACAATTATTATTGGCCCAAAGCAAGATGGGACATTGAAAATTTTGTAGAAAGGTGTAGCATAGCACATGAGGGAACACCCACAAGTGGGAACATGGATCAGGACCTGGACACGCCACGGGGCAAATTAGGCCTGACAATAAAAAGAAAAATAGATTTGATAAAGTGGACCAAATGGAATGGGAAGCCCCTTTTCACGGACAAGCTTCACTTAACTGTTTTACAATGGCCACTATGCGGAGAGTGCAAAAAGATGTCTTACCCCAGGATAAGCCGACAATCCCTCAATCGGACTTAAACAAACTGGAGGAAGAAGATGTAGAGAGGAAATCTCTCATCAAGAATTTTAAGAGGGGAGACAGCCCCAAAAGAAAAATTGGTAGCGGTCGTTTTGTGAATGATAATTCTGGGAGGAAAAATCATCACTATAAAGCTTCAAGTGGAAGAGACCATACCGGTGCATGGACAAATAGGTCCACACAATTAAAGGTCCATATGTAGCTTTGTTAAGAACGTGGACTGATGAAAAGGCAGAGGAAAACATTACATCTTCATACCAATATGTGAATGAGCTGACCACTCGGTTAAAAACTGGCTGGAAACTTGCCAATGAAAATTTGAAACAAGCCAGGAAGAAACATGCTGCCTATTATAACAGGAAGGCGAAAGACAGAAATTTGGCTGTGGGAGAGAAAGTACTGCTTCTTTTGCCTGGGAGTCAGAATAAGTTACAAATTGGATGGCAGGGTCCATATACAGTTCTAGAGAAGGTGTCTAGAACAAATTATAAGATAGATAAGAAGGGGAAAGAAAAAATCTATCATGTGAATCTCCTGAAGAAATATTTGGAAAGAGAACATCAGGAAGAGACACACTTGTTGACCTTGTCCATCGCCATGGAGATGAAAAAGGAACCACTTTCATCATTTGAATATCCATTACACCCCTGTGAGACAGCAGCACAGGTGAAAATCAGTACACATTTAACGAAAACTCAGAAAGAGAGAGTGCAACAGGTTCTAAATAATCATGCAGAGGTGTTAACAGACCGACCAGGGCATACAAACCTATTGGAATATGATATGAAACTCATAGACTCCACACCTGTCTGTATGAAACCATATTCGATTCCGTTTGCTAAGGAAAAAGCTTTGAAGGAAGAGATAGACTATCTGTTGAAGGAAGGAATTATTTCGCACAGTGAGTCTTCGTATAGTTCCGGTGTTGTACTCTTAAGGAAGCCCTCTGGAGAACATAGACTCTGTATAGATTACAGGAGACTGAATGCTATTACAGAAGGACAGGTGGATCCATTGCCGGATACAAATCAGCTGTTTGCCAGGCTAAATAAAGCTAAATATTTCTCAAAAGTGGATCTGAGTAAAGGATACTATCAGATTCCAGTAAAGCCTGAGGTTAGACCATACCTAGCTTTTAGTACCTCAGAAGGACACTATGAGTTTAATAGATTGCCATTTGGATTGAAGAATGCGCCTAGTGTCTTCTCTAGAATGATGAGAAAATTATTGGATCCTCTGAATAATCCCTGTATAACAAATTTTATGGATGATATCCTTATAGCAACAGAAACATTTGAGGAACACATTGACTCTCTGAACATGCTGTTTGATCGACTTAGGGAGGCAAATTTAACAGCCCGACCAACCAAATGTTGCGTTGGATGTAAAGAATTGGAATTTTTGGGACACACAGTTTATCAGGGAAACATGACCCCTGACCCAAAGAACTTAGAGAAACTACAGAAAGCCCCGAGACCACAAACCAAGAAGGACGTGAGATCCTTTGTCTCATTATGTGGTTTCTACCAGAAGTATATCAAAAACTTTAATTCCATATGTGCACCTTTAACGGAATTGACACGTAAAGGACTTCCAGATCGCATTACATGGACACCACAATGTGAAATGACTTACCAAGAATTGAAGGAAAAGCTCACAAGTAAACCCATTTTGAAATTACCTGACTTAAGTCAAGAATTCATAGTAAGGACGGATGCAAGTAATATTGGGTTAGGTGCAACTCTACTACAGAAATCAGATGCATTGGATGGGGAATTAAGCCCAGTGGCATATGCTAGCAGAAAGTTGAATAAAGCTGAATCAACTACTCAACTAGCGAAAAAGAATGTCTTGCAGTAATATGGGCAATAAAGAAATTCAATATTTATCTATATGGGAAGGCATTTAAGTTGCAAACTGACCACAAACCTTTATCGTTTTTAGCACAGGCTAAGCATGAGAACTCTAGGTTACTCCGATGGTCTTTGCTTCTGGCTCCATACAATTTTAGCATTGAATATATATCTGGAAAAACCAATCTGGGAGCGGATTTTTTAAGCCGCCATCCGTGTGATGAGAATCACCGTAAACCCCAGAAATAATAATAAATTTCTATATGTGTATATAGAATAAAGGACTGACATATAATGTCTGTTTTAAGAGGGGAGGTGTCATGAAATATTCTAATCCACATATATAAATTATTAGGTAAATATGAAGCCTAACAAATAAAATTAATAAAGAGAAGAGCAATGGTAAAATGACAGTGCTGTCACAAGGAATGTACTCGAAATCCCCCTTGTTTTCTGCTTCGTCTGCAAATTGTAACGCTTTCACGTTGATAGTAAAAGCTTACTGTATTATACCCGCTTTCTTCAATGAAACGTGTGCTGTATTTCTTGGAAAAACATTAAGAGGCAGACTGCGTAATGACCTAAATTTTAAATTCCATTCATGTCTTTTTCTACATTACGTTACCAAAACGAACGAACAGATGGACAAAAGGATAGCGAGAAGGGAGAGGCAGAAAGCCGAACATTAAACACGCGTCGCGCGATACACAATTACTACTATCACGCGTGTAAGTCTACAAGCACTAACTTTTTCAGACGGACAGTGATAAAATACACTACCCTTTCCCAGAGTTAGGTTTATAAATCATAAAAAACTCTTATTAGAAAAGATAACATTAGATGGGTTTACGGTTGAGAACATAACAGTACCCAGACAGAACATCTTCGAAACAGGAGGTAAAAGAAATTGCATATTTTGAACGCAGCCACGTAGCTCCTTTAA
Source organism: Oreohelix idahoensis (assembly GCA_024509875.1). Lineage (NCBI taxonomy): Eukaryota > Metazoa > Mollusca > Gastropoda > Stylommatophora > Oreohelicidae > Oreohelix > Oreohelix idahoensis. The sequence continues at coordinate 75,358 of JAMPIV010010561.1, forward strand.
ATTTGTATTTTTGGGTTCCTTAGGGCTTGCTGACAAATAATATGTAAAACGTTACGCAAATAGTCCAGGAATTAATAAATTATACCCAAAATAAAATATTGGGGGTGCCTGACAGCATAAAATCATTTCTGCTCATAAGATTTTTTTTTAACGTGTTTGAAAAAAATTTACGTTACAGAAATAGCCTACCATGTAAACTCCAAATTGATTGGAGCGCAACAAATGAAAGCCTAACCACGATTGGTCGGGCTATAAATACTATCTTGGTTGTTAGGGGAAACGGGGAAAGGTAACATTTTTTCAAACACTTGTCGAAACGGGGCTCATTGGTCAGACTCGCTGATATACACACTTGGGAGCGTTAGTTCGAAACCACTTGTTTAAAATAGCTTGATAAAGCATCAGTGCGTTGAAGCCAGCATATATTTTGCTCAATAAAAGCCTGGAACATAGGCAGATGGAAATTTGTGCCAGTTTGTGCCAGAATTCATTGCTAATCAACGTATCTGTGTTATTCGTATGAATTGTGGTAAGCTTGAACCATTCAATATCTTTTAATGAAAATTGAATGTGAATTGTTGATTTATGCCTGTATATATATGTGTAGTTCAGTGGCCAACGTGAGGTAAAGCCTGTAATGCTCCAGCCTGAACAGAGGGTGTCGGAGAGAAGTAAAACGGCATGGAATGGCCAAATAGTACACTGACACCTGGATGATTGATTAGACAGAAATAATGCTGGAAGTGCAGAGGCGTAGTGACCATTAAGGATGGTAATGCTGGTATAAAGTATTTCAGATGAAGCTGACTGTTGGCCTAACGCTCTGAACGCAATGTTTGTGATGTATTGTGATCAGTGTAAAAAGAAAATATAAATTAGTTATGAAGTAGAAGGTACATCCTTCTTGATTTCAGGGACAGTGGTCTTGATGGTACTGAGCAGCACCTAGTCAGAGCTTTGCTGAATCCTGAGTCGGACAGCATACTCCTTGGTCTTTTTAGCTATCAGTGAGGTGTCTCCTGAACCCAGAGGAGAATTCGAGCAGAGGAGTCCTTTCCTGCCGCCATCACGCCAGATAAGCGAATTGGCCAGCTGAGCTCAACATTATGTCCCCTCATCTTGAACTGACTTTTTAAAATTAACATTAAGAGGGGAATTTACTTGTCTTAAAATCAGGAACTGTGAACATCTCCAATACTGGTCCCTAAAGACAAACTATTGAAGTCATGATGACAAATACCAACAGAGCTTGAACAAAATAAAACCAGTATTACCTCATTTTACTACTACACAACTGACACACATAGAACATTTGTAATAATATATGTCACTACAATATTCATATTAAATACATTCTGTACATAACTTGTAATTTAAATTGATTGTGATTCCTGGTTCCCTTGTAGTTGAATCAGGACACATATTCATTCATGCCAGTAATGAATACATATTGTTATTTGAAAGTTTATCAGTGACTCTTTTAAGATATCTTTGTAGAGTGTTATATGTATGTGAGTGTCACAGTGTTGTCAAGAGTAGTGGATTAAATTAAATTGTTTATCTGTCTGTTGTTGTGACTTACACTTCACCATACTCATACCCTAGACACATAACGTAGCATCACACTATTCCAGAATAATTCTGACAGAGATATATAGATATGTGGTAGCAAGTAAGGTTATCTATAATACACTACTCTTAATAGATATAGATACCTTCACAGCTGATCTCAGTCAGTACACTAAGTTCCCTATAAGTATTTATAACATCCCACTTCACCACAACAGGTACCCAAGTGATCTTTGATTACATTGAGATATACAAGACCTTTGTAAGGCTTGTCTCCCACAGTATTTGAGATACAGTTATTGGGTCCATAGGTACTCAAGTTATCATTGGGTATTATAAACCATACAAGTTTGGACTAAGACTAAGTCTATGGTATAGACTTGTCTCTCATTAACGTGAAAGAGGGTAATTTATTTACTTTTTCAGGTTTCTGATTTAAGAAGACAATATGTCTACATTAGATTATTTCATTGCACAAGGAAAATCTCTTGATAAGACTGGAAAAGACTTAGAACAATGGGCTGTTGCTCAATATGACAAAGCATTAGCTGCAGAAGAGAAAAAAATTGCTGCTGCTGTTGAAGAAAGAAAGGCTGCTGCTGAGGAAAAAAAGCTGCGGCTGAGGAGAGAAAACTTCAAATAGAAGAAAAAAAAGCTGCTGCAGAAGAAAGGAAAGCCTTAGCTGAAGAAAAAAAGATTAGAAAAAGAAGCTGATACTGCTGCTGAACTTAAGAAATTGCAGATGCAAGTGGAGGAAAGGAGATTTGAGGCAGAACAGAAGAAATTAGAAGCTGATGCAGAGCAGAAAAAATTAGAAGTTGCTGCAGAACAGAAAAAATTAGAAGTTGCTGCAGAACAGAAAAAATTAGAAGCTGCTGCAGAACAGAAAAAACTAGAAGTTGCTGCTGCTGCAGAACAGAAAAAATTAGAAGCTGCTGCAGAACAGAAAAAACTAGAAGTTGCTGCTGCTGCAGAACAGAAAAAATTAGAAGTGGCTGCAGAACAGAAAAGATTAGATAGAGAAGCTGAAGAGAGAAAAGCAATAAGAGAACATGAGTTTGAATTAGAGAAATTAAAATTGACATGTATGAGTAATGTTAATCAGGCATCTGGTGGTAATGGTAAACCCTTTGTGTACAAGGTCAAAGTACCAGCGTTTAACCCTACCAGTGATGACATAACATTTTGGCTTTCTAGATTTGAACGGGCTTGTCGATCTCATAATGTTGACAAATCACAGTATGTGAATCAGTTGTCTGAAAATCTAAAAGGGGAGTCTCTGAGTAAGTTATATTTTGTTGAAGAGGCCGACAAAGATAATTATGATGCTGTTAGGGCAGCTTTGATAAAGAGATATCAGCTGTCTGAAGAAGGTTATCGTCTTTTTTTTTAAAACAATGAGACCTGAGGTAGGTGTAGAATTCTCAGAATTCATCTCAAAAGCACGAATTACACTTTCACGATGGATTGAATTATCCAAAACAGAGAAAACATTTGATGGTCTTACAGATTTATTGCTAAGAGACAAGGTCATGTCTTCTGTAAATAAATCATTCCTAGAGTTCTTACATGAGCGTAAACCTAGTACAATAAAGCAAATGGAAGAATATTGTGACCAGTATGCCACGGCACACCCTGACATGATTCTTAGTAACTCTAACATTAAAGAGAGTATGCCAGTTGCTTCGGCAACAGAATATAATCAGAATTACTCACACAAATTCCAAGGAGCTAAAAATAAATTTGATACAAAGGTTAATTGGAATAAGTATCAAAACCAAGATAACCACTCAAATCAGGGTTCTTCTTCGAAGAACTGGAATCGGGCTGATAGTCCTCGACACGCGAGGGGGTACCCATAATGTTAGAAATTCTCGGAAAGGGAGTAGCTATAGGAACTACCCAAGTGCTTCATGGAGACAAAAGAAACAATATTACAGGGATACTCAATATAACGAGCATGATGATTATGATCATGAATATTATGATTCAAACCCAAATAGGGGTTATAACAGAGGCAATAATAATTATAGAGACAATTATAACCGAGGTAGATCACAACACAAAAGACATGGTAAATCGTATTACCAGGCTAACTCTGCACAACAGGAGTTCCACGACACCGATAATCAGAATAATGATAAAAAAGACTCCAATAGTGTAGCGAATTCCGCTTTTGATTTTGCTAGAGCATCTGAGTGTTCGCAATGCAAAACATTATTCGATCCAACCACAGTGTCTACTTTAAGCTGCGGTCACCCACTTCCCGCTCTCCATGCGTCAATCGCGCATAATGGAAGGGGTGCTCTTGTCTTTAATAGGGGCCTAATAGATGGTACTCCAGTATCAATTCTTTTCGACTCGGGGTGCACTACCATTGGAGTGAGGCAATCACTCGTAAATCCTTCTCGAGCTACAGGCAATATAGTCAAATGTGTAACATTTGGTGGCACATTGGAGAAGTACTCCACTGCCATTATCAATATTGCTACGCCTTTCTTTACAGGAGAGGTGCAAGCATGTCTCTTGCCGAATCCGATCGCTGATCTTATCATCGGTCGCATTCATGGAGTGAAAGAATGCACTCCACAGCAAATTTCTGATTGGGAAAATGTTAATATGCAATCTGCTAATGCAGTAATCACTAGGGCTCAAGCTCTCAATATGCCACAATCTTCACATTCTGAAGATAATGATGCGCAGATCCAAGATGATCCCTTGGAGATTTCCCACGATTCCTTTATCAAACAGCAGGAAGATGATCCTACTCTAAAGAAATTCTTTACTCTGGAAACAAAAGGTGATCCGAATAAGGATACAAATCGTAAATCTTGGATTACGATGAAGAATGGCGTACTTGTACGTATGGTACAAGACTCCGCTAAGTCCATTCATTCTCAAATCCTTGTGCCTAAAAATATGAGAGTTAAAATCTTACAGCACGCTCATGATTCGCAGTGTGCTGGACATATGGGTTTTTCCCATACTAAAGCTAGAGTTCTTCAATCTTTCTTTTGGCCTGCTGTGAATAAGGACATACGAATCTATTGTCGATCTTGTAAAGTATGTCAAGAGATTAAATCCAGAGGTCCACGCCATGATGCACCTATTCAGGCTGCAGACATTCCCATTCGGCCATTTCAAAAAATGGCGATAGACATCATTGGTCCATTTAAGATAAAGTCTGCTAGAGGACACCAATTTATTTTGACGTGTGTTGATATGTGCACACGTTGGCCGGAGGCTGTTCCTCTAAAGAGCATAACTACTGCTGATGTCGCAGATGCTCTTTGGTTAATATTTTCTCGTCTGGGGTTTCCAGCAGAAATATTATCCGACCATGGTACCCAACTCATATCGGATACCATGTCTCAAGTAATGTCGACTCTGAAGATAGAGAGATCGCTGAGTAGTATTTATCATCCTATGTCCAATGGGATGGTGGAACGTTTGAATAGAACTCTGAAAAACCTACTAGGTAAGATAACAAAAGATCATCCTCAGGATTGGGATAGGGTTTTACCCGCGGCTCTCTTTGCATATAGAGAGGTCGCCAACGAACATACAGGATTTTCTCCCTTTGAACTTGTCTTTGGCGCGAAACCGCGAGGTCCTATGTCCTTACTGCATGATCTTATAACTGCTGATAATATTGTCGATGACACAAAATCCTCTTATGAATATGTCATCGCACTTAGACACAAGATTATTGAAGCATGCAAATTGGCAACTGCTTCTTCTGAATTTGCGAAACAGAAGGCAAGGGAATTTGCCAATAAAAAGAGATGTTTGCGTCAACTTTGTCCAGGTGACAAAGCATTTGTCTTGCTACCTTGTAGGGAAAATAGACTTCTCATTTCTTGGAAAGGTCCGTACGATATAATATCAAAGGTTTCCGATGTTGACTATATCGTCGATATTGACGGGAAGCGTAAAACCTTCCACATCAACATGCTCACGGAATTCCATGAACGTCCTGATTATTTACAACCTGTTTTCCAGGCAACGGACGATTTTCCAGTCCAACATGGACAGTACTCATCTCTGTCAGTAATACAGGATGAGGAAACGAGTTTCTCGGATGTAAATTTACCTTTTCCACTGATTCCTCTTCACTCTAATGAATCATGGAAAGATGTTGCAATTTCTCCAGAATTATCTCCAGGAGAGCAGAAACAAGTTTCTACTATGTTAGAACAATTTCAGGATGTCCTTACTGACATTCCTGGTCAAACTGATGTCATTCAACATGACATTATTCTTACTGACCATAGTCCTATAAGAGTCAGACCGTATCCTATCCCGATACATTTTCAAGCACAGGTAGAGAAAGAGTTAGATGAGATGATAGAGTTAAAAATTATTGAACCATCCACATCAGCATATTCTTCGCCGATGGTTATAGTACGGAAAAAAGACAATAACATACGTCTTTGCGTGGATTATCGCAAATTGAATCAAGTGACTAAATTCGATGCTGAACCTATGCCTTTACTAGAAGAGCTACTTACGAGACTATCGAATTCTCACTTCTTTACTAAACTCGATTTGTCTAAGGGATATTGGCAAGTTCCACTATCCGAACACGCCAAACCGTTTACTGCTTTTTCGACGCCTAGGGGTCTATTCCAATGGAATTTCATGCCTTTCGGTCTTATGAACGCCCCTGCTACATTTGTACGCATGATGCGTCGAATCCTATCTCATCGCTCAGATGTCATTGCGTATCTTGATGACATCTGTCTTTTCAGTGATACTTGGAACGATCACTATAATGGTATAAATGAACTATTGTCTATCTTACGCGAGCATAACCTGACAGCGAAACCATCGAAAGCATGTATTGGTTTTAGCGAAATATCTTTCTTGGGACACCGTGTTGGTCATGGGTTCCTAAAAACAGAAGACCATAATACAAGTAAGATACTTAACATTTCTATTCCTAAGACTAAAAAGCAAGTACGAAGTCTCTTAGGTCTAATACAATTTTATGGACGATTCATCCCGAATCTGTCCTCCATTATGTCACCTCTTTCTTCCTTGCTAAAGAAAGGGTCTCCTAATGTAGTCCATTGGACTCAAGAATGTCAATCCTCTTTGGATAAGGTTAAAACTATGTTTTCTACTTCACCTATCCTAGTATTGCCTTCTAAGGATAAGACATTTATTCTTCGTAGTGACGCTTCATCCACCGGGATTGGAGCTGCACTAATGCAAGAGTACTCTGGAACTCTGCATCCTGTGATGTATATTTCTCGGAAATTAAATGCCGCAGAGAAGAATTACTCGGTCCTAGACCGTGAATTATTGGCTATGGTTTGGTCAATCCTTAAACTGCAAAGATTTCTTCTGGGCGCGCATTTCATTGTGGAAACTGACCAGAAAGCTCTTACGGCTATTCAGAGTAAAAATCTGAAGAGCGCGAGATCAACGCGATACGCGATTGCTCTACAGCCATTTCATTTTTTCGGTGCGAGCTATCCGTGGGTCAGAAAATGTGATGGCAGATATTTTGTCTAGATGCCCACACGATTCATAACTGTTATACAACTTTGATACAGTTGTTTCTATGTTGAAATGTGTACACATATGTAATATATCATATATTGATTGTAACACTACTTAGCGGTTCATTCATATTTATTCACCGCTGATCTTTCAATGTTTTTTGTCTTTGATGATCATGATGTTAAGATATCTTAGATGAAATTTATGTATAAACTAATGTGAAAATTGTGTCATTGCTAATATTGTAGTATGCGTTGGTGACACCTCTCTGGAAATATTTATACTTAGAGAAGTACTTTCTCTAAGGTCATAAAACTTATGCTTATCATCTGCGCATTGTTATTGCTGCGTTGTGAGCCTATTGTATGTTGCTCCTAGATGTATTTCAAAAAAAAAAATGTACCATTTTTTTTTTTCCCGAGGGGTGTGGTAATCTGTTGCGTGCATATTTTGACGCACATTTTACAAAAATCGATATGGCTATTTAATATGGGAAAAATATAGACATTCATTTATTTGTGTATGAAAATGCTGTTTATGGTAAAAGCGAGATAATCCATGTTTGATTCACACTTTTGATTATAGGAGTAATCGTTCTGGATATTGATCCAGCGCAAGGATATTGCGCTTGCGTTTGTACTTATTTTTTAGGGCCAGAAAATATATTAATTTGCTTATTGTGTTTATGGCCTGAATTCATATGTATTACATATTATTAGTACAAGTAGAATCAGTCCTATATTGTATATTTTGGATTGGTAGGAGGGACTAGATTCTTGTATTCCGGTCTAGCGGAAGTATGAGTTGTTTTGACAAGTCGTGATGAGTTCCGATGTACTGCTTACAAATGGCGGGGTACGTTTTTTCTAGAGCTGGTCCTTTCGTCAGAAAAAGATGTCTTACGAAGTGGTTTTTCTTCTGAAGGAGATGGTGTCTCTACGATAGTTTGTGTTAGAGACTCTCCTTATGTCAGTATATAGATGATTCGGACTCCAGGTAAACCCAGCTCCTATTTTGATGATCTCTCGTCGGTTAGGCCTAGCTTGACTTTTTGGGCTTCGCTATGCTAGTGTCGTGTTTTGTATCGACGAAGATGACAGATTTTCCTGCAGCGGTTATGGCTACGTGAAATTAACCTGATCACCGTAGAGCTGTATGGAAACATTTACGAAATCATTTATATAACCATTATAAATTAACTCTGGCTTATATTCTCCTTCCTATGAATGAGTGAACGACAACTCAGGGAGACAGCCATGTTGGATTTCGGTCATCATATGTTTTGATCACTGCCAAGAGAACAGATTATTTATCTTATTATCGGACAGTGACAGGGAGATCTCAATCTTGCTAGAAACCCCCTTTCGTGGTTTCATAATATATACTACAAACTATGGACGTCAAAACGAACCATGATGTACTCGTATGTCCCAGTGTGTACGTCTGAATAAATTGAGTAAACTAAGATTCCAGCAGTCTGCATTGGTGCCTTGTAGACACAAGTGTGAGTGGTTATATTGGTCAGCACACGAACAGTACACCATTCGCGGTAATCACACTCTACACTTCTACTTCATACATACACCATCCTGCGTCGGCTGAAGTGACCAAGTTTAGGGCCTGCTTCCCCTGGAGCCTTTGCCTTCCCTAACTCAGGACTAGGGTGAGTTACCCATTTACAGCTGGGTAGACTGGAGCATGCCTGATCTCAACAACACACCACTCTTCCTTACAGAGCAGACAGACTGATACTTTAAAGTGTGTGTGTGAAAGCAACTTTATACAGTGGAAAGAAAACAAGATTTTACAACAGTATCAAACCGCACATCAGAATAAAGATCTTCATAGATCGACTATTCGAGATCCTATGCCTGTATGCGCGGTACAACATGATCACAGACCTCGATCGAAGAGCTTTGATGGACGTTGTCGTTCAGATTATTATCAATCCGACAGAGGTTTTTATAACTTCCGTTGTCATCGCTCTCCTTCGAATTCATATCGACGAGGTTATAGAGGATATTCACCTCATGATCGTGGGTATCACAGAGGCAGGGATTATGATGGTTCACATCAAAAAGGATACTATAAGCAGAGATCATCTTATGGTAGAGATGCCAGGAAGGATGACTCTACTGATTTTTATTATAGCAATAAAAAGTCAGTCAATAATAACAAAGGTAATGCCAGATCTCCGTTTAGAGACAAAAATAAACACAGACATGCAAATAGTTGCAGTGTTAAAAAGGAAAAAGGTAATGATGATAATGATCATGCGAACGCATGTATGGTAATGAATGATACATGTTATGAGTGTCAGTCGAAAAACAGATTAAAATCTACAATTACACTTGATTGTGGTCATTGTATGCCAACAATGTCGGCATGTGTAAATGTCGGTTATCTTACATTTCATCCCGGAATATTGGATGGTAAGGTAGTGAGAGTTTTACGGGACACAGGGTCTTCAACCATAGGCATAAAGCACTCGCTTATCGAGCCCTCTGCTTTTACAGGCAAATCAGTTAAGTGTGTCACATTTGGTGGGAATATAGAAACATTCCCTGTGGCACGAGTATACATTGATACTCCTTTTTACACAGGCACTGTCTATGCCTGCGGCTTGAGAGCACCCATAACTGAATGAATAATAGGAAACATACCAGGAGTTAAAGATTGCACTCCTGAGGAGATTGCAATGTGGGTTGAATCTCACCCACAGGTGGCAAATGCTGTTGTAACGAGAGCACAACAGTTAGCTACGGATATGGCTACACCACCTTTTCCTATAATAGATACAATTATGTCTCAAGTTGGCACTGTTTCACCTTCTGTTTTTGCAGAAAAACAGAAGAGTGACCCAACTTTACAAGGATTGTTTAGCCGAGCAGAACAAAAAACTATTAAATACACAAGAGGGGCTAAACAATGGTTCAAGATAAAGAAATCAATACTCACTAGATATTATGATGATGGCAAAACAATTATACATCAAGTGATAGTACCTAAAGAATACAGACCATTGGTCCTACAAACAGGTCATGACTCCCCTATGGCAGGGCATATGGGGATCAAAAGAACATTGTTTCGTGTTACGTCACAATTTTATTGGCCTGGGGTTAATAAGGATACAAAGTTATACTGCAAATCATGTACAACATGCCAAGGTATAGCACGTAAGGGCAGGTTCCATACGGCACCCTTACAGATTACAGACGTGCCTGAGAGACCTTTCAAAAAGATAGCAGTAGATATAGTGGGTCCGTTATCAATTGTTTCAAATAATGGATTTAGTTATATTTTAACTTGCGTAGATCTTTGCACGCGTTGGCCAGAGGCCATACCGTTGAAAACCATCACAACTGCATCTGTGTCTGATGCATTATTTTCGATATTTTGTCGAATCGGTTTTCCGGAAGAGATTTTGTCAGATCAAGGATCACAATTTACTTCCAACATTATGAGGGATTTAGAATCCATGCTATCTGTTCACCACTCGTTTTGTAGTGCGTATAGGCCTCAATCAAACGGTGTGTGCGAGCGCTACAATAGCACTCTAAAACAGATGTTATCTAAGATAACTGAAGAATGCCCTCGTGAATGGGATCGGCTTCTGCCGGCGGCCCTCTTCGCTTTTCGTGAAGTGCCCCACGAGAGCACGGGGTGGTCTCCGTTCGAATTGGTTTATGGTTCGAATCCGCGCGGACCAATGATGATACTCAAAGATTTGTTGATTGGAGCGTCAATTGATACAGCCACTCGAAACAGCTACGAGTTAGTGATTGATCTCCGACAACGAATCATCGATGCGTGCACTTATGCATCCCAGAGTATAAAATCAGCCACTCAACGATCACGATTATTACATAATCAAAAGAGAATATTAAGATCATTTAAACCAGGGGAAAAAGTTTGGTTGTTGCTACCTCATAACGATAACAAATTACTGATATCATGGCAAGGTCCATTTGATGTTATCAAACAAGTCACAGATGTTGACTACTCAGTGAACGTTAGAGGTAAAATCAAAACCTTCCACGTCAACATGCTAAAATTAGCAGTTGAAAGACCACAGGAATTAATTCCTGTCATTAACTCTATTGATGATTCTTCACATCATACTGCTTCTTTTGCAGTTGTTCATGAAGAAGATACTACTTCGTCTATCCCTTTACAATTCCAACTACCTTCTTTGCAATCATCGGAATCTTGGAAAGACGTGACTATTTCTTCGTCACTATCTTCGTCACAACAAGATCAAGTTCGGGATATTCTCATTTCTTTCAATGATGTTCTCACCGACCTTCCAGGTCAGACATCGCTTATATCCCATGATATTACTCTTACTGATTATAAACCTATCAAACTCAGACCCTATCCTATATCTTTACACCACAAAGATAGGGTAGAGAAAGAGTTAAAGGAGATGATACTTTTAGGTGTGATATCTCCTTCGGAATCACCATATGCATTCCCAATGGTGATTGTTAAAAAGAAGGATGATTCTTTACGCATTTGTATTGATTTTAGGCGATTGAACAAAATTACAATCACAGACGGTGAGCCTATGCCACTTTTAGATGATCTTTTGTCTGAATTATCAAATGCTACTTTCTTTAGCAAACTAGATCTCTCTAAAGGCTACTGGCAAATTCCTCTTGCCGAAAATGCCAAACCCTACACAGCTTTCACAACTCCTTTTGGGCTCTACCAATGGAATTATATGTGTTTTGGGTTGGTAAATGCGCCAGCGACGTTTGTGCGCATGATGCGCCGCCTTCTTGGCGATCGTAAAGATGTCATCACGTACATCGATGACATCTGCCTATTTCATGACTCGTGGGAAGACCATATTGATGGTTTAACTTCCCTTCTACATACGTTACGTATGCATGGTTTGACTGTGCGACCTTCAAAGGTCCAAATAGGTTGTCAGGAAATTTCTTTTCTTGGTCACCGAATAGGTAACCACAAACTGTATCCTGACGACAATACAGTCAAAAGAATTCTTGAGATTTCTACCCCTTCTACTAAGAAACAAGTTAGAAGCCTTTTAGGCCTAATAAACTATTACCATAAGTTCATTCCGCATTTCGCACAATATCTACACCTTTGTCCGCACTGTTGACCAAAGGTAGTCCTAATAAGGTACGTTGGGGACAAAGATTGCGAAAGCGCTTTGGTAACAATTAAGAAATTATTTAGCAATGCACCTATTTTGTTATTACCGAATATACGTATTCCATTCATACTCCAATCAGATGTCTCGAGCTACTCCATGGGTGGTTGTTTGCTGCAATGTTACAAGGAAACACTCCATCCATGTTTCTATGTGTCGAGGAAACTGACTCCAGCTGAACAGAAGTATGCGACAGGTGAACGTGAGCTCCTGTCTATGGTCTGGTGCCTGGAGAAGCTGTCAAGATATCTCATCGGCACGCACTTTTACATTATGACAGACCATAGTCCTCTTACTTACATAACAGCTAGAACAATGCGTAACGCTAGAATACACCGATGGTATTTGTTAATTCAAGAATTTTCATTTACAATTCTGCCTATTGCTGGCTCAGACAATAACTTGGCAGATCTTTTATCGCGCAACGTCTTTGAGAAGAAATTGAATTAACTCTTTAGTCACCATGTTGACAAGTGCTATTATTAATGTCATAAAATTTAATGTGTCTACTTAAAGATTATCATAGTTATAAGTAGGTAGTACTAATATTGATATGTTTGGGAGACGGGCGTCTTCTCCATCACTATCATCCGTGCCACAAGTGTCACGTTTGTAAGTGAGGGGGATGATGTTGAGGATTGCTTCATGTCTGCAGCATGGCGCATTCCTCAAACGATTATATCTCCGCGACTGATGTCGATGATTGTTTCATGTCTACAGGCATTTGGATTTGTGCACGATCCGAATGACTGTATCATGGAACACCTCAAACGAATAGAGATATATCTCATCGACCGATGTCGATGATTGTTGCATGTGTGCAGGCATTTGAGTTTTGGCCGACTCGAATTACTGCACCATGGAACATCGCAATTGAATATATTAACGACGTAGTATGCATATCTCTATGCATGACGCGTGTGTCTTTGTAAGGACATTCGACTTGTGGGTTTTGACCCGAACGGCAGTGTGTTTTAGAAGTGTGGCCATTGCCACTTATATTGTGTGGTATAACCACTGGAAAGTGTGTGGCGTAGTCCACTTTTTAATTGTGTGGCTGGGAGCCATTTGAGCAGTGTATTTCTTGAACCAAACGTAAGTCGTAGTAGGAATAACGCAGTTTGCATAATTATGGCAGATTAGCCTGGCGTGGTATGCCAAAGGAACATTATGTTACTAGCAATAGCGTAAGACTAGTATAGATGGATATTGTACAGCTAGCGGCAAGCGTAAGCCTAGTGTAACGGATATTAAACGACTAGCAGTAGACGTAAGCCTAGCATAATAAGTGTATTGCTGACTAGCAGGATAGTTAAGTCTAGTTAGCCTCTGAATTTATGCCAAAGGACATTGGCCGTTAAAAAGGAACTGACCTCTAACCAGGACTCTAGATAGAGATTGTGAACATGTGCTTATGAAATAATGAGAACTCTTACAGATCGTACATGAATGTGATGTGACTTTTGTTCCCATGTAGTTGGTGTCTGCTCATGGTATGAAATAACTAATTAAATATTTTGAGTCGTCAAAATCACAGTGTTATCAACTATCGTATTCGGAGTTGCGTTAAATGCTATTCATCCTCAACTGATCATGACCAGTGATGATTAATGTCTTAACACGCTGCATCTCACACTGCCAATATAATTAATAAGACAAGAGACTAATACAGGTCAGTCAAGGGTCGAATTTAATATGAAACACATTCAGCACATAATGAATCACAAGGGTTAAGCAGACATTATCGATACCAACGAACAGTATTACGGAATCCTACAAAAGTGATAAGAACCCGAGGGACTTTGACTCTATAAACTGAATACGAATATAATAACTTGGTCATCCTCAAATACTAGAAGTCATCGAAGCACCCAGAACATACTGGGATCCCGAGAAGCCCGTAACATTATGTATGTATGTATGTATGTATGTATGTATGTATGTATGTATGTATGTATGTATGTATGTATGTATGTATGTATGTATGTATGTATGTATGTATGTATGTATGTATGTATGTATGTATGTATGTATGTATGTATGTATGTATGTATGTATGTATGTATGTATGTATGTATGTATGTATGTATGTATGTATGTATGTATGTATGTATGTATGTATGTATGTATGTATGTATGTATGTATGTATGTATGTATGTATGTATGTATGTATGTATGTATGTATGTATGTATGTATGTATGTATGTATGTATGTATGTATGTATGTATGTATGTATGTATGTATGTATGTATGTATGTATGTATGTATGTATGTATGTATGTATGTATGTATGTATGTATGTATGTATGTATGTATGTATGTATGTATGTATGTATGTATGTATGTATGTATGTATGTATGTATGTATGTATGTATGTATGTATGTATGTATGTATGTATGTATGTATGTATGTATGTATGTATGTATGTATGTATGTATGTATGTATGTATGTATGTATGTATGTATGTATGTATGTATGTATGTATGTATGTATGTATGTATGTATGTATGTATGTGTATGTATGTATGTATGTATGTATGTATGTATGTATGTATGTATGTATGTATGTATGTATGTATGTATGTATGTATGTATGTATGTATGTATGTATGTATGTATGTATGTATGTAAACAAACCATCTAGCTAAAAGATCGAAGGTGAATTGGCCAAGATCATTTTGGGTAGAACTGAATGAAGAATGCGCGCGTGAAGGAGTGAGTGTGAAAGTGGATGACAGTGGCCATTACAGTGTACAATTAGACGTAGATGAAGATGTAAGTCTAACATATAAGTCAGCAAATGCTTTTTATTCTGGATTTAAATCACATAAACTTAACCTAATTCTAAGTGAACTAAAAAGTAAATCGTCACAAGGGAGAATAGTGCGCGAAATGAAATGTGTAAACCACTCATTGTCATCTAGTTTTCTATCTAATTTTAAATTAAGTGATAAAATACTTTCATTTGCTGTGAGATCGAGGTTACAGTTGCTGGAATGCGAAAGTCTTTTACATCTATACTACCCACAGACATACACGAAAATGTGCAAAATATGTAACCACCCATACGAAACAGTGTCACATTTATTGAATGGATGTACCAATTTCAAACATTATACCAACAAAGGCACAATAGAGCTGTAGACATTATTTATGAGAAGCTGAAATCTGCATATAATAATAAAGGTGACATAACAATAAACAAAGAGATAATAGTTAAACCATCACTTTTCGGCAGCAGCAACGCCTCATTTAAGACTCATGCCGTAAAACCTGATTTAACAATAATCAATCGACAGAACAAAACAGCTTTTATAGTGGAGGCAGCAATACCATATGATGCCCATTTAGATAAATGTTACCAACATAAATTTGATAAGTACTATCCATTGACTGCAGAAATTAACGAACTAGGCTACCGTAAGCATGTAATCGTACTGATAATTGGTAGTTTGGGTCATGTGCATGCAAAGTGTGTGAGTGGATTAATGTCGCTAGGGTTGCGGAAATTTGAAGCAAAGGTTTTATGTAAATATGTCAGTATTAGTGCAATTATAGGTTCTTACAGAATATGGAAACTTCGATGTAAAAAACACCCATTTTGAATTGCTGGGATGTTTTCCACACAGTTTAAACTCAATTGTGTTCCTCTGTATACTATACCATACGACTATTGTATTTGATGCTATATTTAATATCTCACTCCACTAGCTGTCAAAGTTTTTTATGGCAAACAAAATTCTGATAAAACCTCCATGTAAAAACAACCATATTGAATGGTATTCCTCACACATTTTGTAAATTTCAATAATTCTCATTTTTGGCAGGGTATACCATATCATTATATGCCAATGTCTTTTAGAAAGCTTAAAATTTTTTTTTATGTATGTGTAAAACGAAGGTTCGATGTAAAAACACCCACATATAACTACTTGCGACGTCTTCAACACTTTATGTAAATTCTAATGATTCTCCTATTTGCCATGTTGTATCTATTATATCATGTCTGTACATATTAATGTATTTTATGGAGAATAAAGATTCTGATATGTATGTATGTATGTATGTATGTATGTATGTATGTATGTATGTATGTATGTATGTATGTATGTATGTATGTATGTATGTATGTATGTATGTATGTATGTATGTATGTATGTATGTATGTATGTATGTATGTATGTATGTATGTATGTATGTATGTATGTATGTATGTATGTATGTATGTATGTATGTATGTATGTATGTATGTATGTATGTATGTATGTATGTATGTATGTATGTATGTATGTATGTATGTATGTATGTATGTATGTTATGTATGTATGTATGTATGTATGTATGTATGTATGTATGTATGTATGTATGTATGTATGTATGTATGTATGTATGTATGTATGTATGTATGTATGTATGTATGTATGTATGTATGTATGTATGTATGTATGTATGTATGTATGTATGTATGTATGTATGTATGTATGTATGTATGTATGTATGTATGTATGTATGTATGTATGTATGTATGTATGTATGTATGTATGTATGTATGTATGTATGTATGTATGTATGTATGTATGTATGTATGTATGTATGTATGTATGTATGTATGTATGATGTATGTATGTATGTATGTATGTATGTATGTATGTATGTATGTATGTATGTATGTATGTATGTATGTATGTATGTATGTATGTATGTATGTATGTATGTATGTATGTATGTATGTATGTATGTATGTATGTATGTATGTATGTATGTATGTATGTGTTTATGTATGTATGAGTTTATGATAAGGGAGCTAAGCGAATCAGGCTACCCGGACGTCTTTGTCAACATCACCAAAGATATATACAGTGGCTCCTCATATCAAGTTAAAAACGCCAGTACTATCACAGACCGGATCGAGCGTAAGAAAGGTATTATTCAGGGGTGCCCATGGAGTGTCATTGTATTTGAACAAGGCATTGATAAATGGCTGCGGTGGATTGAGCAAGGTTATCAAATACATCACATACCGAATCCCATTCAAGGGTATGTGGATGACGTAAGTCTCTTCGCCACCAACATACACGACTTACAATCAATGGCACAGAAGACAACAGTATTTATGGAGACCAGCGGGATGGAGGTTAAGCCACAAAAGTGTGCAGTGTTCAGCGGTCAGCGAAGCGGAAACAATTGGGTCAACACTCGTAAGGTGGACATTAATATCCAAGGTCATGAAATCCCCTCTTCTGATCGAGGGCGTTCCTACAGATACCTAGGACATGACATTACAATTGATAATACATCGGACCAGTTTCAAGCAAGCAGCCTTATATTAGAATTTAGATCAAATTTAACCAAATTAAGCTGTGCCCATTTACCAACATCAGCAAAGATCTCATTAATTAACCCGATGTGTTTCGGTCCTCTCATGTTTTATTTTTCTAACATACACTTCACAGAAAAACAACTTAAAGAAATTGAAGATGAAATTGTACACCACGTTAGAACATGGCTAGCGCTAAATGAATCATCCACAAGGAGCTATTTCTTTTGTCCCAGGTCGAAGGGTGGCCTTGGCATACCAAACCCCTTCATATTATACCACTCTCGACATATTTCATTCCTTGTCAGTATGCTCAATTGTGATGATAGTCTTGTAAAAACTGCAGCGATAAACTCGTTAGATAGACATATGAAAAAAACGTAAAATAGACCAAGTAGATGATGATAGGAATAACTTTGCAAGTTACGAGTTAAATGAAACAAACCATCTAGCTAAAAGATCGAAGGTGAATTGGCCAAAATCATTTTGGGTAGAACTGAATGAAGAATGCGCGCGTGAAGGAGTGAGTGTGAAAGTGGATGACAGTGGCCATTACACTGTACATTTAGATGTAGATGAAGATGTGAGTCTAACATACAAGTCAGCAATGCTTTTTATTCTGGATTTAAATCACATAAACTTAACCTAATTCTAAGTGAACTAAAAAGTAAATCATCACAAGGGAGAATAGTGCGCGAAATGAAATGTGTAAACCATTCATTGTCATCTAGTTTTCTATCTAATGTTAAATTAAGTGATAAAATACTTTCATTTGCTGTGAGATCGAGGTTACAGTTGCTGGAATGCGAAAGTCTTTTACATCTATATTACCCACAGACATACACGAAAATGTGCAAAATATGTAACCACCCATACGAAACAGTGTCACATTTATTGAATGGATGTACCAAATTTCAAACATTATACCAACAAAGGCACAATAGAGCTGTAGACATTATTTATGAGAAACTGAAATCCTCATACAATAATAAGAGTGACATAACAATAAATAAAGAGATAATAGTTAAACCATCACTTTTCGGCAGCAGTAACACCTCATTTAAGACACATGCCGTAAAACCTGATTTAACGATAATCAATCGACAGAACAAAACAGCTTTTATAGTAGAGGCAGCAATACCATATGACGCCCATTTAGATAAATGTTACCAACATAAATTTGATAAGTACTATCCATTGGCTGCAGAAATTAACGAACTAGGCTATCGTACGCATGTAATCGTACTGATAATTGGTAGTTTGGGTCATGTACATGCAAAGTGTGTGAGTGGATTAATGTCGCTAGGGTTGCGGAAATTTGAAGCAAAGGTTTTATGTAAATATGTCAGTATCAGTGCAATTATAGGTTCTTACAGAATATGGAAACTTCGATGTAAAAAAACACCCATTTTAAATTGCTGAAATGTTTTCCCCACCGTCTAATCTCAATTGTGCTCTGTCTACTATACCAAACGACTATTGTATTTGATGCTATATTTAATATCTCACTCTACTAGCTGTCAAAGTTTTTTTATGGCAAACAGAAATTCTGATAAAACCCCCATGTAAAAACAACCATATTGCTCAACTGGAATGGTATTCCACACACATTTTGTAAATTTCAATAATTCTCATTTTTTGGCAGGTTATATCATATCATTATATGCCAATGTCTTTTAGAAAGCTTAAAAAATTTTATGTATGTGTAACACAAAGGTTCGATGTAAAAACACCCACATATAACTACTTGAGACGTCTTCAACACTTTATGTAAATTCTAATGATTCTCCTATATGCCATGTTGTATCTATTATATCATGTCTGTACATATTAATGTATTTTATGGGAGAATAAAGATTCTGATATGTATGTATGTATGTATGTATGTATGTATGTATGTATGTATGTATGTATATATATATATAGTCCTGTAGTTCTAAACTTCTTAGATAGTCCCTTATATGATGGATCAACATCTAGGTCATGCCTAAATCTGCCATGGAACCATTTAATTACAATCTTTTACATGGCCTTTTCATTTTTCACACAACCTTTTTTTAATTAAAAAGTCAATAAAATCAATCTTTCCACATATCAAGGAAATATAAACAAGTAACGATGAATTAGGCAATAGAATAAGGCACACTTTCATCACTGCCTCTGTTCAGACTGCTTTCTGTTGTATTTATTTTAAAACAAATCACAAGTCTGCTCATCGCTGCTTGCTCCTCTGAATATTTTTTGAAAAAATGGCAGCGAGCAGTTTACTATTTCGTTAAAGTAAAAGGCTTTGGCCAATGAGACCAGGCATCTCTTTCATTGAATGAACTCTTTTTTTTTTTTTAAATATCTCAAACCACTATGCGTTACTACTACCAACTAGATTTGTATATTTAGGTTAGCCAATAATATTTCGGCTTCCTTCAAATTTCATTCAATCCCTTTCATCGCACTATCTTAGCCTTTCTTTGACGTATTTTTTTCCCGAAAAAATATGCTATCCAATCTAAGCAGATATGACTTGACCTGACAGTATCTCCGATTCTCTATGTATTATTACCAATATTTAATTATCTAATGGACTATTTAGATAACTAACTACATATTCTTTGTTAGCAAGTCTTCAGGAACACGAATATATGATTTTTATGGGGCTAAGTGGCTTGGTTCAAAATTCTATCTTTTTTTCTATGTTAGTTGTTTATTTTTAAACTACCTCCTGTTCAATTATTTTTCCATGTACTTTCAAGTTAATTACGAGAGTCTCTCGTAATACACGAGAATTTACGTCATTCGCAATAAGAGCTAAGCGTGTTTTCCTGATCGTAGTGTCCACCTTTTCTAACGTTTACATCGTAATTTTTTTTTTTTTTTTTCGTACGCCCGCTAATACTCGAGGCGAAATCTCAGGTTATTATTTATGTCTAACCTGACATTGATTTTACGTGAGTATCCCTTTATTTCTTGTACAGAGACAGGTGTCCCTCGCCATTCAGGCAAATACTCGCCGATTTCGGAGGTACCCATTGCAGCTGGGTCGGCTCAGGAGCCGCCAGTCCCTGGTCGACGACACTCCTTCAAATGTCCTCGCCAGGTCTCGAGTTAATCCAGTCCAAATCCCGGTCGACGAAAAATCCTCAAATGCCGTCGCCCGGGTTTGATCCTGTATCACCCGGTCGCCAGAGCGGTGTTGTAACCACTACGCTAGCGCGGCTCCCACATCGTAATTTGAAAACCGCCTAAGGCAAGGCTAGCGAGTTGGTTTTATTTTTAGAAACAATGTGAGACGTGATTTGCGTTGGTTATCTATCCGTCCCTCTCCCTTCCACAATGTATTTTAGGCAAATACTTAGTTGACCTAGGGAAGTGTTACGTTTGTCGTCAAGGACGAATTTGAAAATTTGGGTACCCTTTTTGTTCGGCTAATGTGTTATCAAATAAAAAGCTGAAGGCGTAGGCGACGCCAACAATTCTTACCGAAAATTTTTAGTAATATCCTATCTTTGACTTTATGCACTATACTGTTATATTCTAAATTAGCTATTGTATTTAGAAGTTCGCCACACCGATGTGTTTGTGAGTGTGTACAAATGCAATCGGAAGTATTACTGTCATATTTGAAAGAGGTCACGAGTTCAAATTTTAAAAGTGATATTTTAAAACACGCGGGGGATAGTAAAGATTTAACACCCAGACCCACATGGTTCTACAGGGACAGGATTGGTCTCATTCGAGAGCCTGAAATAAATTTTACCTCTCATTGGAAAGCTGGTCCGAAATATCAATGTGGAATGAGAATGAGAATATAACCTAACAAAGTCGGAGACACAAATCAGACTGCATTTTCAACAACGTCAAGTAACAACTCCCAGTAGCTAGAAAGAAGGATCAGGCAAAGAATTTCAAAATTAAAAGTGACAGATCGAAGTATTTGGGCGTCTTTATAACTTAAAATAGAACCCGCGATTTTAAATACCAAGACTGGCAACTTAAGGAATCAGAAGCACATGTCATAAGAGGGATTCTGAAACTACCCCAGACCAAAGGTTCGAAGCAGCTAATCAAAGTTACTTTGTCCATTCTACTGTGCTAGGAGATTGTGTTCCCAAGTTATTTTGGGTAAGTTGTGAACATGTATTTTACAATGTGAATTTGACATGTCTCTACATGCTAAGGATAGGAGGCTGGCAACCTCAACATATGAAAATAGTATGTTCATAAACCACTACAGCAAGCACTGGTGTTTACTTTATGCTAATTCGCTCAGGAAAGCGAAAGTAAAAGTAATCCCAGACTCCGAATGGACCAGTGAGGAGTGACGATTACATCACATGTGCGTAAAGTGTATAGTATCATTTTGTGAGATACATATACCTTGTTAATTGTAGTTCAGACACAAATCATTGCACTCGCTCTGTCCAAGCACATATTTTCCCATTAAAATACCCAGAAGAATATTGATGATTTCTAATCTTCCTTGAGTTACGCTGTGTATACTCAAAGAATCTAATTATTCAGAGAGGATAACATTGGTGCGTGGACAGCGAGACAATGTGCCTGTCAATCTTCAGTCCACAAATGTACTTAGCAGAGGCACAATCTTGTGATTCAAGAGCTGGGGTCGACACCAACTACCTACAATGGACACGTTGTGAAGACATCCACATCGGCATTAGGAGTGGAGTTCATCTAGACTCCTCTAGAGAAGAGCTCTCATCACAAAAGATTCGACAACCAACCATTGCAGTACTCAGCAACTTAAGTTTTTTGTAACAGGCGAAAGTAATGGACAATAATCATCGTCCCCAATTAAGTCTCACTGAAGACAATTTTAAAACCCTCTAAAGTCACTTTCATCCATATTTATTTAAATTTGTTAAAGACTAATTGATTATTAAATTTGTTATATGCTATTTTACAAATTCATAGTTGATTCAGTTCTTATAGATAAGAGAGCGCATGTATGATCTAAAATCTTTAATACATATACATATAGTTACAGCCATAGAGCCAAAAATACTTATAACAGGAATTTCGCTGGATTACACCAGCTGGGTGCTTGAACAAGCCATACCTTTGCTTAAAACGTCACAAAAGGTGGCGGATCAGATAATAGTGCTCTGCCCTATGCAGCATTGTTCTTGACTTCTGAATTATCTTGTGAATACTCCCTTGAGATAGCAGCATCATTATCCTTCTATCTACAACTCTGCCAAGAGTAATCTTGTGCGAAGGTAGACACCTTTGAAGACCCATTTTAGATATTCTTGAGTTTTGGCCACTGGTGGACCACTACTGCAGAGCAAAGGGAAGGCAAATCCCGTGATACCCTCCCTCCCTCTCACAACTTTCACACTGGAACTTCCTTTCATTCCCACTTCCTTACCGGGCGCTTTTAGTCCTGATCTTTTTTTTTTTTTTTAACCCGAAGTATGAAAAAGAACCATCCCCAAAAATGTGATAGAATTGTTTGTCGAAGTTCACGTTCTTACAAATCATAACGCTGGGGAAAATGTGATGTAATGCGCATGCGCATAATACAGAAGTTGGAATAGACCACGCAATCCCCAAGATAACTAGAGTAGCCTTTCCTTGATACTAAGTACGCGACAGTCATGTGCTTTAATTAGTGTTAATTATTAAACTATTAAATGTAACCCTCATTTTTACAATTAACGAAGTAGACTTTTTTTAAATTCAAAAGCACGTTCAACTCAATGTCCTTCAAACAAAATTTAGATTTAAAACATTTAGGACCTGTCAATAATAAAGGCGAATTGGATAAACCTAAAGGCAAATTAACAACTTTAGTAGGAGTGGTTTTGGGTAATTATAAAATTCTTATAAATTGTAATTTTTCAATGTGTCAACGTAGAGCACTTAAGTACGAGTATGTTGCTTTGTTAGCGTAATCTTGGCTATGAATAACCTGTACGGTCTTTGTTGTGTATGATATTGTCATCTTAAGTCCTCTTTGCGCTATGCTCCCGAGCGAGCATGAAAATATGTAACTACAAAATTATTTATAGATATCTCCACCAGCCAAAACGCATTGGAGCCGCCATTGCAACTACCTATTAAAATTGACCGTGGAACAATAGTGCAGTCAAGTAACACGGATTTTTGCTATCTAGAAAAATACAAAGTGGCAAGGTACGTCTGCAAATCTTATATTCGGTATGATTAAATATTAGGGTGGAGAAACAGCAATGTCGACCATTTATCAGCACTATGGGCAAGTAGGGGGGCATATATCGGAAAGAGAGCAGAGGAAACGAGATAAAGGTAATTATGTTGTTTAACTTTAGATAACTTTTGTCTTTTGCTGTCGGGAGACTGATAGTGGCTGTGGAAAGGTGGAAGTTTATGGATGGGGTGTACGTGATACTGGAGTCATGTCAAGGGTTTCCAAACTTTTCGTACTGACACATCCGTGAGATATCAAAGAAAACCGTACGCCCCCTCCTCCAATACTCTTTAACAAGAACTTGACCGAAAAAAAAATAATGACATCCATGCGCACATAAACCGTTGGTTGAAAGCACTCATTTAGACAGTTTTCGTCATTTCATTAGACATTCATTCTCGTACCAATCCCATACCAAGCTCAGATCCCAGCTAAACTCTAATAAGTCAGTAATCTTCGTCGTCAATCTCAAAGTTTGCTCAGATCCCAGCTAAACTCTAATATGTCAGTAATCTTCGTCGTCAATCTCAAAGTTTGCTCACATCCCAGCTAAACTCAAGTATGTCAGTAATCATCTTCGTTAGTCTCAAACCCAGCTCATATCCCAGCAACACACCTGTATGTAATTCTCATCTGTGGTCAGCTCCAAACTTTGCCCAGATCCAAGCTAAACTTGTGTATCATTAATCATCTCCATCAATACTGAATTCGTATCTGTTTTTGTAGACCACACTGCAAACATAAGAACTCTTTATCCAACCATGATCTGGCATGTTTCTATTTTTTTCTGTTTTACCCACTTTTCTGTAACTTCATCTGAGGTTTATTTATTTGTGACGGCTCAAGCGTCAACTCTCAAAATCTCTCTAAATATTCCGCCAATGTTATAGAACAAAAAAAAAATGCATTACTAAAAAGGTAAGTCATTGAGGTTATTCAACTTGCAAATAGAAGATAACAAAACAACAAACCTGTGTTTATTTTAAAAAAATTAACTTAATAATATTTCTGAATGGGCAAGAAATTCTAAACAAATTCTCAAAACATTGTTCACTTGAAAGCGTTGAACAGCACGCGGCGCGACTGAAATATCAGGAATAGTGTCAACTAAAAGTTTTTACCATTGAATAATAAAGGCAAAGACTAAGCTGCATTGCTGATTTATGGTCACATCAGCTTGCTGACATTACACGACAATAGCGAGATGAAGGTTCGAAATTCGCCAAGAGTTGTTCATGTACCTTACCTTAAAATTTCTGATGATCCGGAAAACTACTACTATTGTTCATTAGTCATCATCATCATCTTAACCCTCCACTCCCAAAGGAGCATAGGCCTTCAACAAACACATGCCAAGTCCTCCTGTCACGTGTCATCATCTCAAGTTCTTTCCACGTTCTCCTCATCATTTTCACCTCTGTTTCCAGCTCTCTTCTCCATGTGCTTCTTGGTCTACCTCTGCCTCTCTTGCCCTGGGGGTTCCAGAACAAGTACTGCCTTGTAATGCTATCAACAGGTTTCCTCAGTGTGTGTCCTATATTGTTCATTAGTACAGAACCTTCAATTTTATCTGAGGACGAACTGACTGAAGATTTCGCTAGTACAGAGAAACTTTTGTTGGTTTTAAAAAATGCTATCAAATAAGCATCAGCTTTAATGGAAACGCTTTGACAACGCGACCGTCAGTTGGTACTAGCTTTCGATCAAGCATGTGCATTTGCGGAACTAGATAGTTGTGAGCTACCGGAAGCGAATATTGATGATCAGGTCTGTACTCCTGACTGTTACACTTCCACCCTATATTCACATGCTATAATTCAGTCTATTATCTGGCTCTTCACTCAAACTTTATCTTGTCACAGACAGACTCTTTTCACTACTCGTGACAATACCCTATTGACTCCAGGTAGATACGAGCATGAAGTGTTTGCTTAAGATTGCATAATCACTTCCGACTCGACATATGGTACAGGCGATTATAGATAAACACAATCTTGGAAGACATTTGGAAGAGTGAGCAGGAAGTGTGATATAAGTCAACTTTGACAACATTTTACGGATATCACAACTCCATATATGGACGATGACTGTTTCAATTTTTCAAACGCGTGAGCCATGGACAATATTACATGAGGAAACGTTATCATAACATGTACTTTGAATGTATTGGCTGGCATTTGAGGCGCCAATAAACAATCGCGCTGATTGGGAGTATTGTCGAAAACGCAAGGTGGAAGCGTGGGCCGGGAACCTACGAAATAACGTAGAAGACGTTTGACATACGGCACTGCATTCCAGAAATCGTCGACGTACAGCTCGGACCTTGCCACAGAAAAGAATAGAGTTTGATTCTGAATTTATAGGAACGGACGCACAAAAAAGTATTAAGAGCATCTCTGTACATAAGTAGAAAACTCGCCAATATTAATACGGAACCCAGAATTCTACAGGACCCTCACAAGTCACAAAGGGATTCTGAAATATAAATATTACTCGAAACGTGTGTTTGAGGCATCTATGTTAAGTTGCCAAGACTATTCTACTGAGCAAGAAGTCTAAGATTTCTCAATTATTGAGTTTGTGGGACCAGTACGAGGCGACCCAACTATTTGCGGGACGACCCGGAGAGGCTATTTGCTGTACTACTAGTTTGTGGTTCGAGGCTTGAGATCGATACTTGAAGTTTCTTACCTTGACCCGGAGAGGTTACTTTCTGATTAATCTGGAAACGTGCCCCTAACCACAGAGACGAATCTACGGAAAAGCAGCATCTGCAGTTCAGCATTTTGGCAAGTCCCAATTTTAACAGGCCCTATAAAAAACAACCAAATTTTACTTTGTTAAATTCATCAAGCCTAAAGACTTTTCGGTGAAGAAACCTCATTATTTTTCATAATCACCAGTCATATTTATTTACATTTGTTTCAAAGTAATTGATCATTAAATTTGTATATGATGATTTTGACAAAGTCATAGTTTAATTAATTATTACAGAGCGAACTGCACACGTGTGAATCCGGATTTTAATATATATATATACAGTGTGTCCGGCAGAATCACTACCAATAACAAATGTCAATATTTCTTATACTAATAATAGCAGACCGACTGGATTTTGATTTTCTGTTAGGCAAACTCATTAAGTTTCAGTAGCAACTCACCAAGTTTCAGTAGATCTCCACCAAGTTTCAGTAGATCTCCACATGAGCGCCTTTAGTGGCTCGAAGAATGTCAAGACGGTATTCTATCTCTCTCCACGTGTTTTGCAGCATCTGAGGTGTGACGAATGCACAAGCGTCAATTATTCACTGCCGAAGATTATCCAGTCCCTGCACCGGAGTTTGATAGACAAAGCTTTTTACGTATCCCCATAGAAAGAAATCTAAGGGGGTCAAATCTGGTGACCTTGGTGGCCAATCAATGGGACCTAATCTTCCAATCCATCTGTCTGGAAATTGTTGATGAAGGTAGTTTCTTACTTCATTGGCATAGTGTGGAGGTGCTCTATCTTGCTGGAATATGAATCCTTCTGGTATCCTAGGAACTGCAAAATTTTGCAGCATATTTAGGTATGTTGCTCCTCTGACTGTGGCTTCGGCGAAGAAAAATGGCCCGATCACATAATTCGAGGTTAAGGCACACCACACGTTAAGTTTAGGGCTGTCTCGCTCATGCTCCATTACGACATGTGGGTTTTCATTTCCCCATATCCTACAATTATGCCGGTGAACTTTGCCACAAGTGTGAAAGGTCGCTTCATCGGAGAATACCACACGATTGAGAAATTCATTGTCATCATCGAGGTGACATAGCATTGCATTTGTGAACTCGGCCCGTCTGGGTTTATCATTTGGCTGTAACTTCTGCACTAGCTGGATCTTGTAGGCTCTAAGCCGCAATCTTTTGTGCACAATGTCGTGAACAGTAGATTTTGGAATACCCAATTCTCCACTTGCCCGTCGAATGGATGTCCGCGGGCTTCGTTGAAAAGCTTCGCTAACTGCTTCAACTCTATCTGGAGACAACGCTTCATTGCCGCTTCCCTTCTTTCTCAACAAAGAACCTGTTTCCAACAGTTGCTTGTGCCATTTCACTATGGTATGTCGCTCTGGAGGTTTCTGCCCATATCCCTGCCTGAATCTCCTTTGCACAACAATGGGACACTTTAATTCCGCAAGCCAATAACAGCATTGCACTCTCTGCTGCACCGTGAACTCCGCCATTTTCACTACACGCTTCATCACATTCCGCGGCTGCGCATTACGTATGCGTTATCTGCACATTATCGGACAATTTATCAATTATCTCACTGCTGCTAAAAATGTGATGGTTTCTATACGAGGTAACCATAAAAAAATAATTCTAACTTACATCTTCTTTCTTATCTCTTTGATCCTTAGCCGCCGACCGTCAAAGCAGTCAGTGGCCATTACGCCTGGTGGCGTCTTGTAGGGCAACAACAAATTGATTCCACTTTGCTCGGTCGGCGGCCATCCTTCGTACAGTGCCCCAACTCTGGTTCATTCTTTGCATCTCAGCCTCCACAGTCCTCCGCCAAGTTGTTTTTGGTCGGCCTCTCTTTCGTTTTCCTTCAGGGGTCCATAGCATAGCTGTTCTTGTGATGGCATCGGGGTCTCTTCTGAGGACATGGCCAACCCAGCTCCAGCGTCTGCCAGCTATGATGGTGTGCATGTCCTCTTGCTTGCTCCGAGTAAGCAGATCTTGGTTGGTGATGGTATTCGGCCAAAAGATTCGGAGAATTTTTCTTAGGCATGTTGTGTGAAAAGAGGAAAATTTCGACATTTCCTTCTCTGTAACTCTTCAGCTCTCCGCGCCATAGAGAAGCACAGAAAGCACACAGCTCTGATATAATCCTAATTTTGTGCATGTGCTGTACTGAGATGACTTCCAGATGTTGTTTAGACTAAAAAAGGCTGTTCTTGCTTTGTTCATTCTGTTGTTGATGTCTTTGCTTGCTCCGCCGTCTGGTGTTACTATGCATCCTGGGTATGTGAAGGCATCTGTCTGTTCCAGTTGCTGATTCCTTACTGATATGGGCTCAGGGTTGCTCACATTGAGCGTCATGACCTCTGTCTTCTTTAGGTTGATGTTCAAGCCCACCTGCTAGCTATACTTATTAAGTCTATCCGTTTTTTCCTGTATGTGTTGATGTCTTCTTCTTCCTCGTTCGCCCTGAAAAGGACGGTGGTTGCGTTGTGTCTGTTTACGCCTAAGCTGTGATATCTGCACCTTTCGGTCGACACATCCGACTTCAGCACGGCATTTTTTAGGGACCGGGTTTGCCTTCCCATTGCGATCCGCACTCGCTCAGCCAGACTGCACTGCTGCAGACTGTTTCCAGGACCACCACGTGGAGGTGGAGTACGGTCTTGACCAGCTCTGGTTCGCTGGTCCTGATGCAAGCAGTACAGCTATGGGTCGCTGACTGCATTCACTATTGCTGCATCTTGGGGTCCCATGTGTTGATGTGAATGTGCTAGCAGTGCAATGTCATCTGCATATTCCAGATCTTCCAATGTAGAAAATGTTACTTACATGGATGAGGAAATATTGACATTTGTTATTGGTAGTGATTCTGCCGGACACGCTGTATATATATATATTTATATCTACATCTGAAGAGCCAATAAAAATAATAATAATAGGAATTTCGCTGAATTAAATCAGCTGAGATCTTGAACGAGCTAAATCATACAATATACATCTTCACAAAAGGCGGCGTTTCAGATAAAAAGTTAACGTGCTCAGATGCATTCAGCATTGTTCTTGACTTCTGAAATATTTTGTAAATACTCCCTCGATGTAGATTATTATCCTTCTATCTACAACTCTGCCAAGAGTAATCTTACGCGAAGGTAGACACCTTTGAAGACTCACATTAGATATTCTAGGTTTTGGCCACTACTGCAGAGCAAGGGGAGGCAACCCGGTACACTTTGTCTCGCAGCTGTAAGAATTAGCAGCCAAATAGGAACGTTTCAGCAAGTAAAAAAGGGTGTCAGGCAGGGATTTGTGCTGTCACCGGATCTGTTCAATCTGTACAGTAAAAATATAATGAGATCTCTAGAGTACATGCCAGGAATATCATTTGGCGGACATAATATAAACAACTTGAGATACGCTGATGATACAGTCTAAATAGCAAAAAGTGAAAAGGAGCTGCAGGAAATGGTTGATACAATAGCGATAGAAAGTGAAAATAAAGACTTCAGCCTTAATAGCAAAAAGACAGAAGTAATGGTCGTCTCAAAGAATAGTGCTTCCCCAGAACGTACTATCAAAGTAAATGGAACAGTTTTAAAACAGGTCAATAAATTCAAATACCTGGGCACATTAATAACAACGGATGGAAGATGCACCTCAGAAGTGAAGAGCAGAATAGCTCAGGCAAAAGCAACATTCTATAAAAAAAAATGAAGAGTATTTTATGCAGCAATTCGTTGTCATTGGAAGTAAGACACAGAGTTCTTCAGTGTTATATAGAACCAATCTTGACATATGGGAGTGAGTCATGGACAATTAGTAAACAAGGAGGGAAGGCACTAGAAGCCACAGAGATGTGGTTTTACAGAAGAATGTTAAAAATACCATGGACAGCCAAAAAGAGTAATGAGGATGTCCTGAAAGAGACCAGTATGCAAAGGAAACTTATTTCACAAGTTAGAAAGAAGAAATCCTTTATTTTGGGCATGTTATGAGAAGAGAAAAGCTGGAATATATCATAACAACAGGTACGATTGAAGGAAAAAGAGACAGAGGAAGACAGAGAGAGCAAATACTGGACAGTTTAACATCATGTCATGGAAAGACGGCAACAGCAGAATTGATAAATTGTACTGGAGACAGGAAATTGTGGAGAGACATGATCTCCTTGGCCACTAGGCATGGTACTTAAAGAAGATCTTTGTCTCCTGTATATGGCTGTAGCTGACGAAAGGTAAACCCCGAAACGTCTTGTGTTTTTGATGTATCTTTCTGTTGTAAATCTGACTTTATAACTAGTTTTTCTTTCTTTTTGGGTACTTTTCTATCCCGCCTACAGTCTTCTTTAAGTGTCATGCCGACTTGCGTAGGCGATCATGTCTGTCCTCAGCTTCTTGTCTCTGTTTATTATTTCTCTGGCTTAATTTTTTTCCATATAATGTTCAACTGCTTGCCCGCACCTCTTCTTCTCCACCAATAGGTGCGTCCAGATCAGATAACACCATATTCTTCATACCCAGCTGTGCGTCATCGTATAATTTTGCTATTGTTTTTTATGTGAAACCCGAATACGGTTTCCATCGAACCATAGGTTCAAGCAGAAATAAACCCCCAAGCTTATAAAGGCACCTCTATATACCTTGTTCATTATGGGGAACATATAAGATAGTTAATAAAGCAAACATGATTGTGCAACGAACATTTACCGAGAGCACACGGACAATGTCGAGTTCATGTCACAACCAACGAATGAAATCACCCGTGGAATGAGTGTGTAGGCGATGGTCTGAATGCATCGAGTGTCCCTGCTTACTGCATGCCTGTTAACTTTTAAAATATTTAGATTGGCTTCAAGCCGCTATCTTGCTCTCTCGTGTCCGTATGGTTTGATCCAACCGCGCTGACTAGACCTGTTTAGGGGACGACAACCCGATGAGCTCGGTTGTTTTGTTAAATATGTTTTTGTATTTTCAGCTCTTGAATACTACGTCGGATTTTTACGATAAACTGTTGTGGGACTTAGCTTGAATTTTATTGCTAGCTGTATCCTATCGGTGATATTTTAATGGAATAGATAACTGTACAAGATAACAGGTAAGTAAAATTAAGGACTGCCAATAAATTGGCCTGTTTAAGAAATTAAATGACATTAGGGTTAATAGAGTAGCTATTAAATGTTCATTTTCGCATACGTATCCAGTGTTAACTGCTAAAGTTTGGTTATGGTATGTTTACATATAAAAATGACTTACTGACGTATAAACCGGTGATAGAATGCGTTAGCAGGAATGGCGAAATCATTGTTCATAGCGTAAATGTAAGTCTTTCAGTAAACTTAGCTCTTTTGGTTGGGATAAAATTCTAGTATGTAAGCAGAGTGCCCGCAAAAAAGTGCAGTGACGCTGAAGAATCTTCATTGTTTATTTAGATGCCAACCTCTACACCTCACGGTAGAAGGGGAACGACTAAGTAAGTATTTAGATGCCAGAATGGTTATGTTTCTCCCAAAACCACGGTTTGTATGTTTGTATGTTTGTATGTTTGTATTATATCAAATGATGTCTTGTAAGTGTCCCTCAGAGCTTGTTGTCGGGTTCTTGTTTTAGTCTAAAAATAAATGTAGTCCCATAGCAAATACTGCCGTAGGTGAGTGAAGCGTTAGAGATCGGACTATACAAGGTCCAGCTCCGAGAGGTGGGGGTGACCAGTTCGCTTCTTCGCTGCTTTTGCCGTCTCTTACTCAAGAGTAGAGTCAGGTACCCATGTACAGCTGAGTAGGCTGGAGCGTGACGCTACCCATTCTACAGAACCCCTAACCACCGTTACACAAGTAAATGTAGCCTACATAAACTAAAGTAGAAACGTGTGAAGTAAACCACTAAATAACATATTTTTACGCATTCTTTCATTTCAAAATTAATGACCTGACTTTGATCCACTGTCATTGGGCGGCAGCTCGTATTCCAAAATTAATAACGGTTTATTAGATTAATTTAGACAACTGATGATTCACAAGAGTCCCGACTAGGGCCTACTGGTTGAGAAACACGTCTTTTAAATAGGCTAATGTTGTTAATCATCACGTGTTTCGTATGTGCATAGATAATTGATGTGCTGTTAATGAATATCTGTGAAAGATTGTTATAGTATCTGGCGTAATTGTGTAACGAGAAAAGAACAACATTTGTATATATTATAACTAATGAATGTTCAGACAAAGAATTACATGAAGTAAGGTGTTGTAGTAATGGTGTCCGAAAAGTGGCGTTCGTACCCTGATACCAAAGCGTTGAAGTCGAAGCGACCTCTGTATTAACGAAATCGAGGTTAGCTATATCATCATCATCATCATCATCATCACCATGATCATCATCATCACCCTCATCACCACATGGCTTCAGTACATTCCCATCATACATTTCTGTCCTGTTCCATCCGGCCGAGGTCTCCCCATGTCTTCATTATTCCTGTCATGTCTGTCTCCATTATCTTCTCCATGTTTTTTAAAAGCTTCCTCTATTTCGTTTACATGCGGGTTCCACAACAAGCACATACTTGTAATGCTATCAGCTGCTTTCCTCAGTGTGTGTGTGAGTGTGTGTGTGTGTGTGTGTGTGTGTGTCTTTTCCAATGCGTTTAGTCTATGTTGGTATCAGGGCCGTCTTAACAGCATTGTAGGCCCTGGGCAAAGCAATGCAATGAGCCTCTACCAGCCCTACCCGCCCACGGAAATAAAAATGATGTTTTATGAACAATATGGCAGCATCCCAGCATGGGGCCCCAAGAATCGTGGAGCCCCTGGGCACTGCCCAGTGTGCCCATGCCGTAAGACGGCACTGATTGGTATAGTTTTAACACATATACATAGTTCGTGCGAATAGAATACATGTACATGTATTAAATTGTATTAAATTTAAATTGGGAGCCGCGGTAGCATAGTGGTTAGTGCACTGGCTTCCTAGCTCAGTGGTCTATGGTTCGATCCCCAGATGATGTGGGATTTTTTTAGGCCGCAAACGGCTCCTGGGTCGACCCAGCCCCAATCGGGTACCAGAGCAACTTCTGGGAAGGTTAAGGCGGCCGGCATGATGCTGACCACATCACCCCTAGTGTGCCGATGGTCAAGAACATATGGGCCTAACACCATATTCCCAATATGCCTCAATGGGCGTGTAATGGTATCCTTGACCTTGACATGTATTAAGTTATTGGAGCAGAAAAAACAAATGACTCTTTAAAAATTAATCTGTAGTATTTATATTTAGATTATATTTTTTTCCCCTTAACCAGCGGAACTTGGGCTTTCAGCCCTTCGGCCCAATGACATGACATTGCGAGGCTGGGGAGCCTGTGGACTTTCCTTCCAACTCGGTCATGAGCTTCGCTCCTTCCCATCCACAGAGGGTTTATCTCAGGTGCCGTTCAGATTATTCAGTCAAAATCCTGGTCGTTGACACTTCTTCAAATGCTGACGCCCGGGCTTGAACCGTGACTACCAGGTCGCCAGCGCAACGTTGTAACCATTACACCAGTGCGGCTCTCATTATATTTAGATACACACGAAACAGTTTTCTAATTTAAAATCAAACTATAAATGTTATAGCTGAAACCATGACAACCAGGTGTATCTGAAGATATAAAGAAAGAATAGCACTATTAGTCACCCTGACATGTCGTATAAGAGGTCACTAACACGAGGACGCGCGTGGGATTGACAACATCGTCACGTGAAATATATTGCTATCAGTGGCGTATCCTGGTAATGCGAGCTAGGCGTGCTGCTACTTAAAATGAATATGTACGCCTACTATTTAACTTCTTCCCCTCTTAATTTAAAAACCAACTATATTCAATTACGCAACGATAGTTATTATGGGTATATGTCAATTATCTCCGAAATACTAATTAACTTACAACTTGAAACTCACTGTCAATGTAATAATCTGCATTCCCGGCAACTAACAAAAATTAATCACAAAAAACACTGGACGGACACAACCGATTTTTACCGCTCGAGAGCTGCAAGACCACCGCACGCATGTTCGCATTGTATTGACGTATCTGGCCACGACCCCGATCCACACAAACCAGTGTTCAAACGTAAAACCGAAAGGTGCCGCACGCATAGTGACGGAATTACCCGAGAAACTTCGGGCGATTGCTACCAACCAATAAAAACTGCACTATAAAACGCGTCTGGGAAACTGAAACTAGATATACTGTACTCATAGATTCTATGCGGGAAAATCCGTTATCCTGATGCGTGCGGTCCGAAAGCAGAACATTATAAGAGAAATATTTTATAGAATAATACATTAAATTTTTATTTTCCTTCGGGCATAGGTGTGCGCAGCACGCACAGCACACATAGAGAATACGCCACTGATTGCTATAGAAACCACCATGGTAGAAGCATGCGTTTTGATGCAAGCTTTCTGGGAGGGAGGCCACCTGTAGTCGTGTGACTCCGTGCTCCAGATGGAGCGAAAAAGAGATGACTGAATGAATGAATTGTAGTTTAATCAGTGTTTCGTTAATTAAAACCAAATCAGTAAGTAACCCGCCAAAACATGAAGCCCCCCGAGGGAGAAGAAGAAATAGTTATATTGTGCTCTTTCTGCTACATGTCCTGATGACGGCACTAATTCTCCTGTGGTAATTTTGTTCCGTTTCAGCTTCTGTGACATATTTGTAGTCAAGCTTATCACGACTTATGGTCAGTACACCACGAAACAACTCAAACGTCTGTGTGCACTTTGAATAGGTGTTCAGTTTAGCTGTCGCGGTGCAATGCGCGCATTTTCCGTATTTACCAGAAAAGGTGGCGGGATTTTTTTCATTGTTCATTACAGGACTTTTCACTTAGACACTTGGTAATACGGGGATATCATAAGACTGAAATGACACCGTGTTCTGGTGCATTTAACGTCATTGTCAAAATTACAATTTGAAAAACACACGCACATAAGGCATAATAAAGTAAATGCATGTAAACAAATGTATACGATTAAGCGCAAGGGATTTTTAAACATAATAATCAATATAAGAGAGAGAGAGAGAGAGAGAGAGAGAGAGAGAGAGAGAGAGAGAGAGAGAGAGAGAGAGAGAGAGAGAGAGATCTGAAATGGAAAAAGATAATCGAAATATTACGTAATGAAAACACACAAAAGTCAAGTTTTAATCAGTAGATAATTAATCGAGTCAGGAATCTGTCCTACGTAGTCGTCTGTATTATTACTTTCATTATCCGAGCTATCAGTGCTTCCGATAAGATTGTAAACCTAATCGTTGAGTATATCTGCTTATCTCTGTCACGTAGGGTTTATATTCATTTAATTTCCTACATCTTCTTCCTATTCGTTCACCCAAATTCTCTCTTTTATTATCTCTGTATTTCATTTTTCCTGTATATTTTTCATCCATTCGTTTTGCGAATATTATTTTCATATAATTCGCAAACTTTACCTGTTTCTTTCTCAAAACTGAGAATCGCGCTAGGACGATATTACGTAGATGTCAGGGCTGCAGGGCGTCAGAAGGCGTGATAAGTCGGTTCGCTGAACACAGGACGTAGCAAATCGTCTACATTCTCACCGAGCGCGCGAGCTTCTTCTCGGCATAAGTCCCGGTGAGGTGTGATACTTTACATCTGTACCGGTCAGTATCCAGACATTTGTCTGGAAAATCCCAAACTGACACGGCGCTCACGGTGGGCCATGGTCAGCTGTAGTGTGAAAACTGCCCTGCAATGGAGTCAGGCTGTCTGGGATTTGAAACTGACACGCGTACATCGTGGTCAGTAGGTGACAGTTACGACACGCGTTAAGCGGACGTAAATGTTGGGAGTAGGGGAGATAATTTCGCTTGGCGAAATAAGTTTGGGCCGGAGTTTGAAGATTTTTTTTTCATCGTTGGCACATTCAAAAGAGGCACATTGAGTTGCCAGAGACAATCCTATTTTACACACCATTTTGATCTTACCAGTGAAAGTTCTCAGTACGCTACACAAGACGAATTTCAGATAAGTTTTTTCTCTTCGCTAACATATTTAATCTCAATATTATTAATAACCTCTAGTATTGGTTAATTGCTTTTAACGTTAGTTAATAATTGATTGGAGTATTGGTTTAAATAAAAATATAAGTGAAATAGAATAAATAAGCCCAGGTAGGCCAACCACGTGGGGTCTTCTTTTGTAAAGTGCCGTAGCCATCTTGTTTTTCTTTGTGTAATTAATACAGGCATCTTTCATCGTTGAGACGCGCGTGAACAAAATTAAAGTTAATTCAAATTTACTAGCTTAGTAGTAGGACTAGTCAGCTTTTAACTATTGATATCTAAACATAATTTAAAATTTATATATTAAAAAAAATATTAATAACTTGTCTTGTGTTAATTTAGCATAGATAGAGCATAAATACTAATTGTAAGTCATCAGTGATAGGTATAAAATAAAGATAGAGTAATTAGCCAATATTTAAAAAAAAAAGAGAGAAAGAAGTGCAGCCAGCTTATAATGCCAAGGGAAATAATCTACTAATTATTTTTTAAATTGTTTTATTTTTAGTAAAATAAATAGGCCTAGTCATAATATATCTTAATTTGTGTTATTTAGCATTAGACAGAGTGAACCAGAGGATAAATCACAATGCCACCAATGCTCAGGTCGCAATCCGGAGAGGGAAAAGCATGGGTCAAACCAGCTGAAAAGGGTAGAACACCAAACCCGACAGAAAAGAACAGGATCACTAGCCCTATAGTCAGAAACACAGAAATTGGACCCAAAATAGAAACAATAAAGGAAAATCTGAAAGGAGGCGCAATTAAAACTGCAGTAAGCAGAAACAACAAAAACGAAGACGCAGGAACCCGGACAGCAAACAAACAGACAGGACACAGGAAAGAAGACAACCACGAGACCACAAGCAAAAAAAGTCAGGAAACCAGAGGAGGAGAAAACAAAGAAACCAAAAACAGAATCAAAATAACTCAGATAGCTGGAACAGAAGCCACACTGAGATCTCTCCCGGATGACAAAATCCTGGTCATTCTAGAAGCAATAATAGGAAAAAAAATATATTGACAAAGTGCAAAGACATGGAAATGGAGTAACAATCACTGTAAACAACACAGAAAAAGGCAAGGCACTGTTACATGAATTAAAAAGTAACCCAAAAGAAGCACAACTCGCACATGGGATAAAGGTAAAGATTGAATTGATCAAGGAAATTAGAAGATTCGTCATCAAAGGGGTCGACTCAAACCTAACAGAAGAGGAGATCCACACTAACATAACGAAAGAAAACCCACAAACAGAGATAGAAAAAGTAGAAAGAATCAAAACCAAAGAGCAAAAGAATACGACAGTGGTAGTGATAAGTGTAAAGGGCACAGAAATACCCAAGCAAGTCAAACTCCACCAGAGAGCCAAAATGACAGAGGTATTCATACCTAGCATTATACAATGTACAAACTGTCAAGGCTTTAGCCATACCCAACATGTGTGTAAAAGAGCGACACGGTGTAGTTTCTGTGCGGGAGCACACAGACATGTGGACTGTCCAAAGGCTAAGGAGGACAAAGATTATAAACGAGAAAACAAAAACAGAAAATGTGCAAACTGCCAGGGCAACCACAGTGCCAGGTATCAGGGATGCCCAGTCTATCAAGAGACAAAACACGTATTAAAAGAATCAATAAAAACACACAAAACATTCTGGCAAATAAAAAAAAGACAAAAAAACAACAACCATCTCCAAAACTCTCAAGAAAATATCATTAAGAAACAAATAAAACAAATAACCAGTGAAATGAAAGACATAAAGGAAAAAATCCAGAAAGATGATAAAATCAAAACACCCATAAACAGTAAAGAAGATGACAACACAGAAGAGACGGAACATATCCTCATCCAAGCCAGACAGATACTAGAAGAAATGAAAACAGCACAAAAGGAAATAGAGAGAGACCTCAAAAAAATAGCAAAGATAAAAGAAGCTAATGAAGAAATCCTAAAAAAAATAGAGAGAGAAAGAGCTAGGCCTATAGAAAATATGGAAAAAAAATTTAAGGAAACAGTGGAACTACACCTACCATACCTCGTAGAAAGAGTTCAGAGTATAATGGTTACTTGGAATGATGAGTTTGTAGAGAACATAAGAGGTAAAGTGCAAAACCAAAAAAAGTAGATCCCTTATCAAAAAACCTAATAAAAACAATAACATAACTAAGCTAACCATACTAAATGAGGACCAAAGACTCTAGAGCTACCAAAGTAGTCCAGTGGAACTGTAGGGGTGCCAGGAAGAACTTGATGTCTCTTATGGGACAGTATAAGGAGGCAAAACCCATCTTTGCAATACAAGAAACCCTCCTGAACCCCAAACAAAAACTGAACTACCAAGGGTATATAACACTTAGAAATGATAGACCTGAGGGAAGAGGAGGGGGCGTGGCCTTTTTAATACATGAAGACTACAAAATATTAAATTGGGAACAATTCAACACAGAAAATATTGAAGGAATAAGTATAACATTAGACAGTGAGCCAGATAACTTAAAAATAATAAACATTTATAGCCCCAAGGGTAATATAACCGATAGGGACATTGCCACTATTAACACACAAATAGACCAAAGAACATTATTGGTAGGTGACTTTAATGCACACCATGAGGCATGGGGTAACAACAGTAATGATCCAGCAGGAAAAAGACTGTTGGACTACATTGAAAGTGCTGAGCTAATCATACTAAATGATGGCTCAGTGACAAGGGTTAACCCATGCAACAGTGGAGGAGATACAGCAATAGACATAAGTATTATAACACCAAACCTAGCCTCTACTAAATGGGAAGTACTGAATGACTCCAGCTCAGACCACTTACCCATAGAAATAAACCTAAACGACAAATATAGAACTAGTCCAAAAAGCTCGAAACCCACATTCAACCTAAAAAAGGCAAATTGGGAGTCCTTCCAATTAGAGCTAGGTAAACTAAGCATAGAACAAATTGAATCTAACAGTATAGATATATTTGCAGAAAAACTAACAAATGAGATTTTAAAAATAGCAATAAAATATATACCAAACAGGAATATGCCTGAGCACTTAAAACCAACACAAAAAGGTAAAAATAGGAAAAGAAACAAAGATAAAAATCCAGTACCATGGTGGACAGACAGATGTTCAGAACAACTGAAATTGAGGGAGAGGGCCCTTACAAAGTATAGAAAAGCCAAAACTGAAGAGAATTACACAAACTATAAAAAAATAAGAAATGAAACAAATAAAATAATATTCAGAGCTAAAGAAAAGAGTTGGAGAAAATTTTGTCAAACATTAAACCATAGGTCCCAAATAACTACAGTTTGGAGAAAACTAAAAGCAATTAAAGGAGGAAACAGCAAAAAATTTAAAATCCCAACAATTAAAATACCAGAGAGAGCTGAAACAGATAGAGAAAAAGCCAACATATTAGCTAAATATTTTTATCAGGTTAGTTCAAGAGACAGTCTAGATAAGGCAGAAATAAATAGACGAAAAACACTGCTAGAAAAATTAAAAGAAGAAAATATGGAAACCACACAGGATGCTAAGTATTTAAATGCAGATATTACAGTAGATGAAATAGAAAGAGCTTTAGCAGAAAAAACCAATACTACCTCTGGGGAAGACATTCTGAGCTATGAAATCCTCAAAAAGGTACCAAATACAACTCTAAGAGTGATTGCATCCCTCTACAACAAAATCTGGCACACGGGAAAAATACCATGTTCATGGAAGACAGCAGTAGTCATCCCCATACTAAAGCCAGATAAGGAAGCACATGATGTCAGCTCATACAGGCCAATATCGTTAACATCACATCTAGGAAAAATTCTAGAAACAATAGTCAACAGCAGACTAAAATTTCATCTCGAAAAGCATAATTTGTACAGTCCAACCCAGGCAGGCTTTAGAAGCCAACATAGTACAATAGAGCAACTGCTGAGGCTGGAACATGATGTTAAAACAGGCTTCAAAAGGAATGAAAAGACAGTAGCTATATTCCTTGATGTAGCAAGAGCATATGATGAGTGTTGGAGGGAGGGTGCACTACATAAAATCAGGAAACTAGGTATATAGGCAGAACCTACAATTACCTAGAAAACTTCCTGCAGGATAG
Source organism: Oreohelix idahoensis (assembly GCA_024509875.1). Classification (NCBI taxonomy): domain Eukaryota; kingdom Metazoa; phylum Mollusca; class Gastropoda; order Stylommatophora; family Oreohelicidae; genus Oreohelix; species Oreohelix idahoensis. Next base: position 116,015 of record JAMPIV010010561.1, read on the forward strand.
ATACTTCATGGTACAAATAAACAATGATAGATCTGAGGTATATGAGCAACAGAATGGAATTCCCCAGGGATCAGTAATATCACCATCAATTTTTACGATTATGGTCAACGACCTAGGCGACGAGTTTAAGGACTTAAAAAACAACCTATCTCAGTTTGCAGATGATGCTGCGATATGGAGAACGGGAAGAAATCTCCCATTCCTCTATAAAACAGTACAAAAACAAATAGATAAAGTATCTGACTGGATGAACAAGTGGGGATTTAATCTAAACGTTAAAAAAAACCATAGGAATGATTTTCAGTAGAGGGCGTGTAATTAAAAACAATATAATTGACATAAGCATTAATAAGCAAAAAGTATGCACAGCAAAATCAACTAGATTTCTTGGCATGGTACTAGACCAGCAACTAAACTGGAACAAACACATAGACCTTTTAGTGCAAAGCAGTAGAGGACTTATTAATATGCTAAGATATATGAAAGGAAGTGGTTGGGGCGCCTGCAATAAGACAATGTTAACATTCTATAAATCATTTATTAGAGGCAAACTTGACTATGCCAGTGTTGTCTATGCATCAGCCGCCCCAAGCAACCAAAACCAGGCACTATCAATAATAGCAGGTGCCTCAAAGGGAACATCAGCAGAAGCACTAGAAGTAGCGCTAGGCATTATACCCCTGGAGCTAAGGAGAAAAGAACTGAGATTCAGCTACTGGGCAAGAGTGGCAAAAGATCCAACTCACCCGGCACATAAAACCTTTGATAGGGGTAACCAGTACATAGGCCACATTCCATTAAACCATAATAGATACCCGTCAGGGTGGAAAACAATGGATGAAGTGGATCAATACCCAGACCTGTTTAATGCGATAAACAGTAGTGCTCTGTATAAAGCAAAGATCCCACCATGGGAATTAAAAGTGCCAGAAACTGACTCCCACTTATCAAAGATCATAAATAAATCTAACGACATAATCTCAGCAAAAAGTAAAACACTAGAGTACATAGAACGGTATACAAATAATAGCCTAACTATATATACAGATGGGTCCAAAGATGAAGAAGGACAATTAGGAGCAGGAATAGCAATACCAAAACTAAAAATTTATAAAAGATACAAAGTAACAAGTAATACATCTATCTTTACAGCAGAATTAGTGGCAATCCTAAAAGCTTTAGAAATAGCTGCAGAAAATCCACCAAAAAAAGTAACCATTCTCACAGATTCCCTATCATCAGTACTAGCAATCAGAAACAGAACAGAAGGCAGCAGGCCAGACATTATAGAGGAAATACTACAGGTTAATACATATCTACAAAATATAGGATGCAGTGCAACACTAACATGGATACCATCACATGTGGGGATAGCAGGAAATGAGCTAGCAGACAAAGAAGCCAAAGGGGGGAGAACTAGCCATAACCAAATTGAAGTAGGCTTAGGGAAGTTTGAAATTAAGAGCTTAATTGCTCAAAAAATAACTAAAGAATGGATAACAGCATGGGACCTAAGTAAAAAAGCAAGACACTCATATAAAATCCTTAAAAAACCAAGCAAAAAAATGTCAAATAAAAGATGAACTAAAAATACCAATTAATAAAAAAATTGCTGAGACTCAAGCTGGGAACTGGATATTTCATGATAGAGGAACCCACATGTGAAGAGTGTCAAGAACCAAACACAATTAGGCACTTTCTAGTGGACTGCAAAAAAATATGACCAACAGAGGCAAAACATTAAGACATACTGTAGTAACCACAAGGTAGAAATGAGTGTAGAAAATCTCATAGGCACAAAGAGCCCTTCAGAAATGCAAAAGTTAATAAAACACTATATTACAAAAACTAAAGCTAACATATAAAAATCAAATAAGGAATTGAACCAGTAGTCCAAACTGGTGAAAGACTCGCCCCAGAAACATACAGATTAACCAAATAAACCATCCAGTAAAAATCAAAAACATACTAACTTAGAAAATAGCATATATTGGAATTTTTTTTAAAAACCATGTTGAACTATAACTACAAAAGGAAAAATACCGACTAGAGATAATATAATATAAAACAAATACAAACAAAAACATATCACAATAAAAGAAACACGTCCTGATATAACCAACAAATCCATGTACATGGTAGATGGTTGAAAGGGGCGTGCTACAAAATGAAGTAGCAAACACATTAATAAAAAAAAAAAAAAAAAAAAAAAAGTTTGGGCCCTTTGTCTGATTTTAAGATATTGGCCAAGTTTGAAACTTTAATTTCATTCTCGCTCATAGACTCACAGTGATAGGTTGCTCGTAAACAGAATAGCTGTTAGCGAAGATCTCAGTTTGTTTCGGCAATTTGTCGAACTTCTAGACTTCCAGAAATATTTTCAGCATTTTTATTCTTAAGTTGTGCGACTACCTGTAATTCTGTGGTTGAGGTAATTAATATGATAGATATATAGATTTTGTGAGTGTTAAAGTGTTAAATCGCTTAATTCATTTTAATCTATTTCTTTAGCGCAGAAGAGAAATAAAGTGGTAGGCTATTATATTTTCTAGGGAAGCATTCAGTGGAAAGCAGACTAAAAATTTAATTTCTAGCTTATAACGGCAATTGTAGCTATTTATGAATTTAATTTAACTGCTAATACTCAGTCGAGTGTATTTTTCTAAACTAACGTATAAACTCTAGAATCGAGCCTCATGAATGGTGACGGAATACGCACGTGTTCCTAATTCATTAGGATTGCTGATTTTTAATTATAACTTACGTCACGGGAAGTTTAAATGATAAGCAAAGCTCTCTGCTTGCAAGTTTAAATGTAAGTCATAACCAGTACAGATTCTGTTTATTATATTATATGTGTTATTTTTCCTCCACACAGTGAAAGTTTTGGGGTGACCCTAACTTTACCAGCACCTAGTAGTAGTTTCCATACTTGTGAAGAAATAGACAGTCCTTATTTTGAACCACGTGGGTTTTCTCAAGTAACACTGATCTGACGGTGCAAGTTAGACAGAAATACTAATATCCCAATAACGGGTTTTCAAAGACTGTAATGATAAATACTGGACCTTGGAGCTAGATCTAAAATTTCTTCTAGAAAACTCTACGTAATCTTTCTCTGCCTGGTGGCGCGAAATACTTCAAGTATTAACTAACATTTCCCGACTATCTATATATATTATTTGTGGACAAATCTGTGGTGTGACTAAAGTGAATCCTATACTGAGGGAAGGCACCGACCTGACATTCATCATTTCTAGAAACCTACGCTATTGACACTGTGCTCTGCTAACTCCCGCGCCTGGAATAATTGTTAGGTGACTTAATCAGACATTTGAACAAATTTGCACACCCAAGTAGTCGTTCCCGGAGACTCCGAGTTAAATACGTCTTTTGGAACTGGGGACTTCTTGGCAGAAGACTGCATTTTTTTTGAGTCTGTGTAAAGATCTAAAATCAGTGTGTTCCAAGAGGCAGCGAGCAAAGTCGTGAGTACAAGTATGAGAAGCCATGGCGGAATGAATGAGTGTACGCTGGTTCGAGTGATATTTTTCACTATTATATCTTTGACACCCTGTTGCTGTCCTAATTTTTTTTTTCAATCTGCATAATTTGTTGCTAAGGCTAGAGTTCTTGTGTTTTTGTCTTAGGTTAAATCAGATTTTTTTCAAACTCTGTGCATATAATTACGAGATAAAACAAAGAAAAACTCTTAGACTCAAACCCTATGTATCTGTGACTCGGGCGCCATCATCTGTTCTCTTAACGGGGCCGGGCTAAACCTAGAGTTAACACCATAACGGGGCTATCATCCTTGCAACATTTCCTTGAAGTTTTGTGACTATGTGTATATGTATTTTCCTTGATGTACTTTCTTTGATGTTGTGAGCCGATTTTTCCTGATATTAAAATCGCTCTTGAACTTAATAATCGTGTTTGGTCAGCTCGTTCTAGATAATATATATATCATTGTTATAGTTTTCCCACGTCTGTGTGTTTACCTGTCGTCACGTGTATGTGCGTGCCTGTGAGTGATAGAAATATACGTAATATGTATATTGGTGTAGTCTGTCTGACGCTGTAACAACTGTTGTAGAAGATAGGTGAGAGAGAGAAGAATTCTTTTCGCTTTCAGAGACAGCCACTATATCAAAATCTATCATCTCACGTGTGTGGAAATTCTATTACCTTTCACTAACTCTCACTGAGTCTATCACCTATTCAAACCTATTCAGAAGGGACCAAACCTAGTCTTAATTCTCCTATCGGAAATCTACGACAAATGAGGGCTCGTTTCCGGTCTTTGAACTTAGAATAGGAAGACGAGTACGACAAACGTGGACTCGTCTATCTGGATTTTGAACTTAAGATTCTGTATTCTGATATAGAGTAAGAGTGTGATGTCTTGTGAGTTGTTATATCTTTAATAATTACCCCCTAGACTAGCGATCTGTTTACGGGCGTGCTGACCACACAAACTAATAAGTTTTTTTTTCCACAGCATCTTTGAATAATATACATTTTGGTTACAGGTTGATTTGTCGGGATATATGTTAACTGCTGATTGTAATACTAAATGCTGGTAAAGTGGTGAGTGTATAACATTCACTGGGTACTGAGGCAGAACGGCGTTTGAACTAAGTTAAGGAGTGTGTTTCGGACTTTTTGTCCAGATTAATTCCCTCCCTTACCCGATCTGACTTCAGGGGCGAACTTATAGTGGATTTTTAAAAATTAAGGGATTATTTTTCTCTTTAATGTTTGCAATATTCTTTTGCTTTTCCACTGTAGCAACTTATTTTTCAGAAGTAATCTTAACTACCATTTAGTTGGCGTAGTCGTGTTTTGCATTAAGTGCTTTATTGCCGATAATAGCAGCGATAGTTAGATTTTACTTTGGAGGAGGTATCCCAGGGTTAAGGATATCATCTTTTGATTTTTGGTAATTTTTTTTTCTCGTAAGTGGTAGGAACCAGTGTATCCTTTTTCCTATTTTCTTTCTCCACTAGTCTCAGTCATTGACCTAATATGGCCGAGAGGGCAAAGCTTAGACAACTCCTCAGGGACGAAGCGAGAGAGGAGGGACTGGAAGGAGAGGAAGCGAAAGCTTTTGTCAGGGACGAACTTGAGAGATATGATGCGGAGAGGAAAGCAGCTGAAGCTAAAGAGGAAAAAGAAGCAGCGGAGAGGAAAGAAGCGGAAGACCGGCTATTACAGCAGAAGAAGATGGACGAGGAAATGGAAATTCGCAGGATGCAGCATGAGGAAAGAGAGAAAGAGAGACAGCATGAGTTAGCTCTTAAAACTCTGGAATTCCAAAGGCGTGGGGCTGCCTCTACCTCCAGCAATGGAGAGTCTTCTCCTCATTCTTCCTTAACTGACCCTGCTAACACTCAATCTCTTCAACTAAATGCTATGTCTTTCACTCTTGAATCTTTTCCTTGTCCAAATGAGAAGATTGACACATGGTTAGAAAAATTTGAGAAAATTGCAACTCTGTACGGGTTAGAGAGGTCGCGTTGGAATATGAAACTTTCCCAGGCCCTAAAAGGTTCTGCTTATGATGTTTATTCTAAGCTGGAAAGTAGCCAACAAGACGACTACGATGTGTTGAAGAAAGCGTTACTGGAGCGCTTTGAAATGAACGCTCGCAAGTTTTTGCAACTGTTTCGCAACAGCCGGAAAGAGAATTCTGAAACTTTTCACCAGTTCTCATCGCGTCTTAAGGGATATCTAACAAAGTGCCTTGAGCTTTCGCAGCTCCCCTCTACCTATGAAGGTCTTGAGGAACTTGTTCTAACTGAACAAATAAAGAACACTTTGTCTGCTGATACCCGGAGATTTCTCGCTGAGCAGGGGGCAGAAAAACTTGAAGACATTTTGGAAAAGTCTGAGCGTTATCACAATGCGCTGGCTGAACTACCGGCCACAAAGCGGAAACCGACAGAGGAGCATTTTCGAAAACATAACCTAGAGCAATCTTCTCAGGCTTCTAACCAAAACAACCACAGAGAAACTGGACCTCAAAACCCCCCTCCTGAAAAATCCAAGTTCTACAAGAACAAGTACCCCAACCACCCCAAACAGTCTGATCAACCCGACCGCCCTACATGGCAGCGTAGCCAGAAAGGACAAGGTGGCAAAGGGAGAACCCCTGAGCACGGGACATATGATCAGACCGAGCACACCGAGCCTAAACGCATCGGATGCTTATTAACAGTCTCGCAAGGCGGAATTATTGACAGTGATTCCCAACCTCTTGGGGATAGACCCTCAACGCGAGGTATTGTTATTTTGAACGGTTCTCAAACTTCTTGCTTATTTGACACGGGGCTTTCTTACGATTGCATTGTTGCCAGAAACCTGGTTAAACCCGGTCAAGAGACAGGAGAGACCGTCAAACTTTGTGGAGTTCGTAAGAGTGATGCACCTACAGCGCTTCCCATCGCATTGGTGGAGATACACTCTGACTTTGTCAGAGGTGTGATCAAAGCGGCTGTTATGGATGATCCCATCTACCCAGTCATACTTGGCGGGAGATACGTGTGTATTGGGAAACCGGAAGAGCCGATTGTGGCAGCAGTAACTACAAGAGGGCAAACCAAGAAGGAACGGGAGCCTGCGCCAAATTTGTTACCTATGGAACTTAAAGAAGCGCAATACAAGGACCCTACTTTGGCACCCTGCTTTAGGAAACTGCCCATGGCTAAGGAACCCAAACAGCACGGGGACATTTTTTTCTGAGGATGGCGTACTTTATCGGAGAACGGGCAAGCCTGACCAAGGTTACAACCAGCTCCTAGTACCGAAACAGTACAGAAGCCAAATCCTAGAAATGGGGCACTCTCTTCCCTTTAGCGGACATATGGGACAGAACGCCACAAACCAACGTATAACCACTCATTATTGGTGGCCAGGAGTGAATACTGATATTATCAGATATGTCAAATCCTGTGCCCAGTGCCAACGTGTGCCACCCAAGCAACGGGCACCCCAGTCCACATGGGTGAAATGCCAATAATGGGAACACCATTCGAACGGGTTGTGATCGACATTTTAGGGCCTTTCGAAAGGACTAAAAGAAGGAACAGGTTTATCCTGACCTTAGTCGATACATGCACTTTATGGGCAGAAGCTATCCCGCTAACATGCGCAGATGCCAAGCATGTCGCAGAAGCCCTCGTGCAGATTTTCACTCGGTTGGGATTCCCTCAGCAAGTGTTGACGGATAATGGATCTCCATACCGAAACCTGTTGATGGATGAGATCGTTAAGATCTTGAGGACCCAGCACATCCACACTAAGCCATATACTCCGGCCGGAAATGGGCTCGTGGAACGTGCTAATGGAAACCTCACCATGATGCTAAGTAAGCTGGCACAAGTGAAACCTGAAGATTGGGATCTCTGTATTCCTGCAGCATTATTTGGCTACAGAGAATCTCCTCATACTTCCACAGGATTTCCGCCAGCTACACTCTTATTCGGCAGACCCATTAAGGGCCCGCTTGAAGCCTTACTTCAGTCTCTGACAGACGAGAAGGCTGATGAGACAGTTGTCTCAGCCAGTAAATATGTGTCGGTTTTAAAGGAACGGTTGAAACTAGGGTGGGACCTAGCAACGACTAACTTTAAGCGAGCACGCACCAAGCACGCTAACCGATACAGGAAAGTCGCGGAAGAGAGAGAACTGGAAGCAGGAGAGAAAGTTTTGGTGTTGCTCCCTACCGAGAACAACCAACTGAAGATCGGATGGCAAGGGCCGTTTACCGTCCTGAAAAAGATTTCTAAGGCTAACTACCAGATCTCTATTGAAGGAAAGGAGAAGGTTTTCCATTTAAATCTCTTAAAGAGATACTTGGAAAAACCAGTGCCAACCTCCGACCATCTCCTGACGATCGCCAAAACTGACGAAGATGACGATAGTGGCAGGGATATTCCACCGCTATCACAGGAAATCTTTCAAAAATGTCAGCAGCGGCGACGCTCTTTCAAGCGCGCATATGAGACATTCCAGGGGAAGGAAACTTTGAGGAGTGGACTTGAGTAGGAATTGGACAGAGATGGGGGGGGGGGGGAAGATGAGAGGGAAGAGGACAGACACCCCGAAGCTACGGTTATAGGAAATTAAACTCCATAACGTAGACATGGAGTGCTTCCATATCTTAAAGGGGGGAGGCTCTGTCACGTAGGGTTTATATTCATTTAATTTCCTACATCTTCTTCCTATTCGTTCACCCAAATTCTCTCTTTTATTATCTCTGTATTTCATTTTTCCTGTATATTTTTCATCCATTCGTTTTGCGAATATTATTTTCATATAATTCGCAAACTTTACCTGTTTTCTTTCTCAAAACTGAGAATCGCGCTAGGACGATATTACGTAGATGTCAGGGCTGCAGGGCGTCAGAAGGCGTGATAAGTCGGTTCGCTGAACACAGGACGTAGCAAATCGTCTACATTCTCACCGAGCGCGCGAGCTTCTTCTCGGCATAAGTCCCGGTGAGGTGTGATACTTTACATCTGCACCGGTCAGTATCCAGACATTTGTCTGGAAAATCCCAAACTGACACGGCGCTCACTTGGGCCATGGTCAGCTGTAGTGTGAAAACTGCCCTGCAATGGAGTCAGGCTGTCTGGGATTTGAAACTGACACGCGTACATCGTGGTCAGTAGGTGACAGTTACGACACGCGTTAAGCGGACGTAAATGTTGGGAGTAGGGGAGATAATTTCGCTTGGCGAAATAAGTTTGGGCCCTTTGTCTGATTTTAAGATATTGGCCAAGTTTGAAACTTTAATTTCATTCTCGCTCATAGACTCACAGTGATAGGTTGCTCGTAAACAGAATAGCTGTTAGCGAAGATCTCAGTTTGTTTCGGCAATTTGTCGAACTTCTAGACTTCCAGAAATATTTTCAGCATTTTTATTCTTAAGTTGTGCGACTACCTGTAATTCTGTGGTTGAGGTAATTAATATGATAGATATATAGATTTTGTGAGTGTTAAAGTGTTAAATCGCTTAATTCATTTTAATCTATTTCTTTAGCGCAGAAGAGAAATAAAGTGGTAGGCTATTATATTTTCTAGGGAAGCATTCAGTGGAAAGCAGACTAAAAATTTAATTTCTAGCTTATAACGGCAATTGTAGCTATTTATGAATTTAATTTAACTGCTAATACTCAGTCGAGTGTATTTTTTCTAAACTAACGTATAAACTCTAGAATCGAGCCTCATGAATGGTGACGGAATACGCACGTGTTCCTAATTCATTAGGATTGCTGATTTTAAATTATAACTTACGTCACGGGAAGTTTAAATGATAAGCAAAGCTCTCTGCTTGCAAGTTTAAATGTAAGTTATAACCAGTACAGATTCTGTTTATTATATTATATGTGTTATTTTTCCTCCACACAGTGAAAGTTTTGGGGTGACCCTAACTTTACCAGCACCTAGTAGTAGTTTCCATACTTGTGAAGAAATAGACAGTCCTTATTTTGAACCACGTGGGTTTTCTCAAGTAACACTGATCTGACGGTGCAAGTTAGACAGAAATACTAATATCCCAATAACGGGTTTTCAAAGACTGTAATGATAAATACTGGACCTTGGAGCTAGATCTAAAATTTCTTCTAGAAAACTCTACGTAATCTTTCTGCCTGGTGGCGCGAAATACTTCAAGTATTAACTAACATTTCCCGACTATCTATATATATTATTTGTGGACAAATCTGTGGTGTGACTAAAGTGAATCCTATACTGAGGGAAGGCACCGACCTGACATTCATCATTTCTAGAAACCTACGCTATTGACACTGTGCTCTGCTAACTCCCGCGCCTGGAATAATTGTTAGGTGACTTAATCAGACATTTGAACAAATTTGCACACCCAAGTAGTCGTTCCCGGAGACTCCGAGTTAAATACGTCTTTTGGAACTGGGGACTTCTTGGCAGAAGACTGCATTTTTTTTTGAGTCTGTGTAAAGATCTAAAATCAGTGTGTTCCAAGAGGCAGCGAGCAAAGTCGTGAGTACCTGAATGAGAAGCCATGGCGGAATGAATGAGTGTACGCTGGTCTGAGTGATATTTTCACTATTATATCTTTGACACCCTGTTGCTGTCCTAATTTTTTTTTTCAATCTGCATAATTTGTTGCTAAGGCTAGAGTTCTTGTGTTTTTGTCTTAGGTTAAATCAGATTTTTTTCAAACTCTGTGCATATAATTACGAGATAAAACAAAGAAAAACTCTTAGACTCAAACCCTATGTATCTGTGACTCGGGCGCCATCATCTGTTCTCTTAACGGGGCCGGGCTAAACCTAGAGTTAACACCATAACGGGGCTATCTCGTTCTAGATAATATATATATCATTGTTATAGTTTTCCCACGTCTGTGTGTTTACCTGTCGTCACGTGTATGTGCGTGCCTGTGAGTGATAGAAATATACGTAATATGTATATTGGTGTAGTCTGTCTGACGCTGTAACAACTGTTGTAGAAGATAGGTGAGAGAGAGAAGAATTCTTTTCGCTTTCAGAGACAGCCACTATATCAAAATCTATCATCTCACGTGTGTGGAAATTCTATTACCTTTCACTAACTCTCACTGAGTCTATCACCTATTCAAACCTATTCAGAAGGGACCAAACCTAGTCTTAATTCTCCTATCGGAAATCTACGACAATCTCGGTAAACTTGTATGTGTTGTGTCTTAAATTTTAGTTGCTTATATTTATAACTAATCTACAGCTGTCAGTGTACACTGCAGAAAAATATACGATCCGTGTTTTTATCTGTTTTATTATTTTTAAAAAAAATCTATTTATATATGTTTGAGTTGTAGTTGTAATTTAATTGAGCCTATATGTAAAGTGAGAGATAGATCTATAATGAAATTTACCAGTGATTACAATAATATATTTCGCGCTGGTTTTAATGTCTTCTAATCCAGCGTGAATATTTGGCGAACAAACTAGAATCTTCTGGTGATAAGCAAATAAATTTAAAGGTTATCGTTTTTAATTGGTTTTGTTTTGAAGTTTTAATTCGAAATATTTGTTGGTAAACTGAAATGTAATAGACAAGGTGAGAAGCCCAGACAAATACATTATTTTCTTTCTATTCATCATTCATTTTTCTGTTCTTAATGGAGCATGGAGTTACTATTACAGCACCTCCTCCTTTGTTTGTTTGTTTGTTGTTGAAAGAAGCCTGTGTCATTGTGGTGAAGTGGGATGTTATAAATATTTATATGGGACTTAGTGTACTGACTGAGATCAGCTGTGAAGGTATCTATATCTATTAAGAGTAGTGTATTATAGATAACCTTACTTGCTACCACATATCTATATATCTCAGTCAGAATTATTCTGGAATAGTGTGATGACTACGTTATGTGTCTAGGGTATGTGTATGATGAAGTGTAAGTCACAACAACAGACAGATAAACAATTTAATTTAATCCACTACTCTTGACAACACTGTGACACTCACATACATATAACACTCTATGAGAATATCTTAAGGAGTCACTGATAACTTTTCAAATAACAATATGTATTCATTTCTGTTATGAATGAATATGTGTCCTGATTCAATTACAAAGGAACCAGGAATCACAATCAATTTTAATTACAAGTATATGTACAGACTTTATCAATATGAATAATGTAGTGACATATATTATTAAAAATATCCTATGTGTGTCAGTTGTGTAGTGGTAATATGAGGTAATACTGGTTTTGTTTTGTTCAAGCTCTGTTGGTATTTGTCATCATGACTTCAATAGTTTGTCTTAGGGACTAGTATTGGAGATGTTCTCAGTTCCTGATATTAAGACAATTAAATTCCCCTCTGAATGTTATTTTTACAAAGTTATTTCAAGATGAGGGGATATAATGTTGAGCTCAGCTGGCCAAATCAGCTTATCTTGCGTGATGGCGGCAGGAAAGGACTCCTCTGCTCGAATTCTCCTCTGGGCTCTGGAGACACCTCACTGATAGCTAAATGAACCAAGGAGTATGCTGTCCGACTCTGGATTCAGCAAAGCTCTGACCAGGTGCTGCTCAGTACCATCAAGACCACGGTCCCACAATTTCATGGAAATAAACACAGATACGTTGATTAGCAATGAATTCTGGCACAATTACTGGCACAAATTCCCATCTGCTTATGTTCCAGGCTTTTATTTAACACAAATATGAGCTGGCTTCAACGCACTGTTGCTTTATCAAGATTATTTGCACTAGTGGTCTCGAACTAACGCTCCTAAGTGAGTATATCAGCGAGTCTAGCCAATGAGGCCACGTTTCGACAAGTGTTTGAAAAAATGTTACCTTTTCACGTCTCCCCTAACAACGAAAGATAGTATTTATAGCCCGACCAATCGTGGTTAGTCTTTCATTTGTTGCGCTCCAATCAATTTGGAGTTTACATGGTAGGCTAATTCTGTAACGTAAGATTTTTTTCAAACACGTTATAAAAAAATTTTATGAGCAGAAATGATTCCATGCTGTCAGGCATCCCCACTATTTTATTTTGGGTATAATTTATTAATTCCTGGACTATTTGCGTAACGTTTTACATATTCTTTGTCAGCAAGCCCTAAGGAACCCAAATATCCAAATTTAAAAGAGCTACGTGGCTGCGTTCAAAATATGTATTTTCTACCTCCTGTTTCGAAGATGTGCTGTCTGGGTACTGTTATGTTTTCAACCGTAAACCCATCTATTGTTATCTTTCCTAATAAGCGTTTTTTATGATTTATAAACCTAACTCGGGGATGGGTAATGTATTTTATCACTGTCCGTCTGAAAAAAAAGTTAGTGCATGTAGTCTTACACGCGTGATGGCAGCATTTGTGTATCGCGCGACGCGGGTTGGGGGTGGCATTAATAGCGAGACGCGTGTTTAATTTTGCATGCGTTCGGCTTTATTCGCCCCTCTCTCTTCTCGCTATCCTTTAGTCCATCTGTCTTTTGATCTTGGTAACATAGTGTAGAAAAAGACATGAATGGAATTTAAAATTTAGGTCAACTTGCATATTTCAAGGTTTTTCTTAGAAAGGCAGCACATTTTATTGTGTGTTTGGGAAACGCGTGTATGTTGCAGAAGGCCTTTAATATCAACGTGAAAGCGTTACAATTTGCCGACGAAGTAGAAAACAAGGGGGAATTTCGAGTACCTTCTTTGTGACAGCACTGTTATTTACCATTGCTCTTTTCTTTTATTTATTATATGTATTTATTAGGCTTTATATTTACTTGATAATTTATATATGGGGATTAGAATATTCCACGACAGTCATAGCCCACGTGTTCTTGCAGAGCTCGAATCTGCAGCAATTAACTTTACATGATTAGGTTGCCAACCTCATTTACAACCTCACGGTAGTCGCCCCTTCCAACATACCAGAGGGAGTTGTTGTCCTAACTTTTGTTTCTCCCCTCAATCTTTCCGCACTACACGCGGCATATTCGTGGTGTTGGAAGATCCTTATAACTGATGGACGCCACAATGAAGGCAAATTGGTAAACAGACAAGAGGGCAATATCTGTATAAGTGGATAAGAAACATCTATATGAGAAGTTGTATGTCTAAATATATCATCAAGGGGCAAGGCAGACAAATTGTGGGGACCAGTTGCTGTCAACCTTCAATCTTCGCTGCGTAGACAATTTTGGATCTAACCTTATCTGTGATCAAAGTATAAAGGCACAAGTGATACAAACATGTAAAGGAAAATCAGAGCTTGAAGGTAGATCCAATTGCGGTCTTAAGTTATACGAGGCCCTAGGAAAGCGTGAACTTGTGAGGCACCGATTGCATCAAGAAGAATATATTTGTGTGCGAGGCCTTTAAAAGCGCGAGGCTTTAGGCAAAAGGTTAGGTTTCCTATGCCTAAAACCGTCAAAGTGTAGATTTGATATATTTTCTGCCCTTAACGCCATTCAAATAAATAGTAGCCCCGTTCAGACAACTGACTATCGGATGCGCCCTTGACTTGATAGCCCTCAGCTGCTTTTTTTTTTTTTTTTTCCTGATGTTCCTTTCGCTGTGTTTTTTTCTCTTCTGCTTGTTGTGATAGAGCTCCTCTAGTTGTGAGAGCTTCCTTTCGCTGTGTTCTTTTCTCTTCTGCTTGTTGTGATAGAGCTCCTCTAGTTGTGAGAGCTTCCTTTCGCGCAATCTGACGGGGCGCCATAGGGAGCATCGCCACTTGGTGTGATCGGCAGCTTCACCCTCCCATGTTGCTGGATTTATGCCCAATGCCTTCATGTCTTCTCTTACACACATTTTTGAACAAATAAATAAATGTTCCAGCTATTTCGAGACGATAACAAACATCAAACTGGAAACACAATACTTTATGAGTGTGCTTGACCTGGAGATAGTGCACGTTCCTGTACAGATGGATGATACGCTTGAAACTTTGAATAATGCGTATTTAATTTGTGTACCATAGATCTGAGGAGAAGGTTAAGGTCGAGAAATTGGCAGCGCTGCGTGCGCTTCTTTGGCCTAAATGAAATCACAACAAGGATTTCCTGACGTCATAGACGTATTTGATTAAAGCTCATAGATTTTTTTAATTTTTTAAATTTTCGGATTGTTCACGAAGACAATCACTTTGTTCTGCTTTCGGATGTTGTTTCCACGTGCTCAAATGTTATCCTGAGGCATACCCTTTTTTGTTCTGTTGACCTTTTACAAAAGCCGGTATCTTCCACTCCGCGACATAAGGCTTGGTTGGTAGATTACTTAGAACTGCTGTCTTTTGTTAATACGGAAAAAATAAAGCTTTAATCTACTTTGATTTCTCGGGGCAATAGATTTAAAAAAAATAAAGTACGCTTGAATTGTTGCTGTAACAACACTTTCTTCTGATTTCTTTCTTCCACTCTCTCTCTCTCTCTCTCTCTCTCTCTCTCTCTCTCTCTCTCTCTCTCTCTCTCTCTCTCTCTCTCTCTCTCTCTCTCTCTCTCTCTCTCTCTCTCTCTCTCTCTCTATCATTTGTTTTTGGGTGGTTCTGTATAATTATCTTTTACACTGGGGATTGTGGAACAACGGTTTCCGATAGATTCCGCATTGCGTGTCCTCTCTGCCTCTTAGTTACTTTCACACTGCTCGTTCCATTAGTATTTTCCGAGTTTTTGTGTGTGTATGTGTGGAAAGAGTGCTTACATCTCTGGGCAAAACTACCGGGTTCAAAATCTCGTATGCAGTCTACCCAATTGTAAATGGGTACCTGACTTTGCTTTTAAGTTAGGGAAGATAGAGGCAGCGAGGAAAGGAGCTGGCCACCCCACCCCATAAAGCTGGGACCTAATATAGTGAAATATCTTACACTTCATTCCACTACGGCAATATACGCTGTGGGACTACCATTATTCTACATGCTTTAACGTTGTATGTTGGTCATCCTCTCCAGAGACATCTTAAAGGAGGAAGAAAAGAAAGATGTCAATATCTGAACCCCAGTTTAAATCGTTTACCTCAGCCCAACACTTACCCCAGCTCAACACTTACCCCAGCCCAACACTTACCACAGCCCAACACTTACCACAGCTCAACACTTACCCCAGCTCAACACTTACCCCAGCCCAACACTTACTCCAGCTCAACACTTACCCCAGCCCAACACTTACCCCAGCTCTGGACTGATTAGAATGTAGTTGTCAACGGGCGGATGTGTAAAGACTGTGAACACACAAAAGAAATCTTGGAGGAACAGAAATATATGTCTAATATGCAGAGCAAAAAGAATAATTTGACCAGTCGTAAGAGTAAATGAATTAGTTATAAAAATGAAAGCACTAATAAAATTATTTCAATTTTCTTGCATGCACTGCTTGCTTTGTGAATTTTCTAAGAGAGTTTATTATTTGGTGCATCAATTGCAGTCTACTAGTGGTGTGTCTGTCGATATTGTCCTTCTCTGGTGATGTTCCAACGTGTCTGTGATCTCTTCATTTCTCATTAGGTCTTTTCCAATATTGTTTTTGGAATCACAAGTTGTGATTTTTCTCTCGTGTTCTTTTGTTAATGTTCGTTGGTAAATATTCAGGGTTTACAACGACATAAGAGTATTGAGAAATTGGCATAATTTGTTCGTGTAAAAGAGAACAATTAAGTTTCGACCAAAAAATAAGTCTTAGACAAAGGTATGAAGGCAGTAGCTTTGATAACTCTGAAACACGGGGTACAGTAAAAACGTCAAATTGACGGTTACAGACTTCACAGATGGGTGCTTGCGCATATTAGAAGATTTGAAATGGTATGAGAGATTACCAACATAGAACAAATGAAAAAGACGAATACCAGTGGGCCGAGAAGTGAGGAGAAGACTCTAACGTTGGGTTGGACGAAAATTGAGTAAACCATTCCCGTGGTAAGAGAATAGTAAATTAATATGAAACAAATATAAAGGTATGTTATCAGGCACTCGCAGGAAATAAAGAATTAGAACACCAGACAACAGAAAAACAACAGACGTGAGTGGCTTACCAAGGATTTGAACACTGGACCTTCCGTGCGACAACCCCGCCTAGCCATGCAAGTGAATCACACTATCCTCCCTGCCATCTACGCATCATCAAAAAATGATGTTTCAATGGCAGGTCATCAGAGCGAACCACATACACGACACCGGAAGTCCACCATGGGCAGTTCAGCCTATTAATGACTCAATCACTTCTGTTGTTTCTCTATCCTGCAGTATAGGCCAATCCAACAAGACAAGGACCTTAATACTAGAGATGGCTACTGTGTGTATGTGTCGATACAATGCGTCGAAACAGCATCGTACCCGAACGATTCGATACACAGCCTTCTTGCGGTGTCGATACAGTGTCAGTTCCTGTCTGTTTTGCAGAGACACACTGTCTCACGCAGATTCGACACATAG
The DNA here is from genome assembly GCA_024509875.1 of Oreohelix idahoensis. NCBI lineage: Eukaryota > Metazoa > Mollusca > Gastropoda > Stylommatophora > Oreohelicidae > Oreohelix > Oreohelix idahoensis. Next base: position 132,915 of record JAMPIV010010561.1, read on the forward strand.
TGTATCGAAAAAGCAGTTTCAGTTCCCGTCTGCTTCGCTGTTTTGCAAAGAGGCACACTGTATCATTGTCTCACCTTCGTGGGCCTTGTAAAAATGTGTCAAGCGTGCGGTACATTAGGCGTTCATAGATAGTATGGAAAATCAAACAAGTCATGATTTTTAAAAAATAATTCCTCAGGACTGAAAGAGGCTTACTACTACTAGGTGCTCGCATTGCAGAACAGAATTTAGCTGATAAGGCAGAAGGCAAGCGTGCTGCAAGAAAGGCCAGAATGCACAGCAACACTACTATCGACTCTAACCATGTGTGCCCCGTATGTGGCAGGGCCTGTAGGGCCAAAATAGGATTAATTAGTCACATGAGATCACGACACAGATGTGTCACAACTCAAGTCTGAAGCTGTCGCCATCTTCGCTTGCGATGGGCAACTATTATTATTATTACTAGGTGTCTGCTCGGTTTGAGTTGAATCATTGTCACTGACTGTACCTATTTTAGTTTTATATAATGTGTCATTATTACTGTTATTATTATTTTCACTTTTACTGCAGCTGTCAGCATGTTCCCCTTGCATATCATCATAATGAAAACGACTGTGTAAAATTCTTAACAGTGGTCACACGAAATACCATAGATTTGTACTAACGAGAATAAGTAAATCTGCATACTAGGGTGTCACGACTCATGTCTCATTGTTTCAGTTAATTTACTTGTAGTCTGCTGTTTCGAAACAGTTCCATAGTTCTATTTCATCCAAGCGCTCATTATACGCATATTACGGTACTCTTGATTCCTGACTTCAGATGCTCTCGTAAGAAAACGTGTTTTGTTTAGTCCGATTGACAGAGTGGAAAGAGAATAGGAGCGTCCGATTGACAGAGTGGTAAGAGAATAAGAGCGTCCGATTGACAGAGTGGTAAGAGAATAGGAGCGTCCGATTGACAGAGTGGTAAGAGAATAAGAGCGTCCGATTGACAGAGTGGTAAGAGAATAAGAGCGTCCGATTGACAGAGTGGTAAGATAATAAGAGCGTCCGATTGACAGAGTAGTAAGAGAATAAGAGCGTCCGATTGACAGAGTGGTAAGAGAATAAGAGCGTCCGATTGACAGAGTGGTAAGAGAATAGGAGCGTCCGATTGACAGAGTGGTAAGAGAATAAGAGCGTCCGATTGACAGAGTGGTAAGAGAATAAGAGTGTCCGATTGACAGAGTGGTAAGAGAATAGGAGCGTCCGATTGACAGAGTGGTAAGAGAATAGGAGCGTCCTATTGACAGGGTGGTAAAAGAATAGGAGCGTCCGATAGACAGAGTGGTAAGAGAATAGGAGCGTCCGATTGACAGAGTGGTAAGAGAATAAGAGCGTCCGATTGACAGAGTGGTAAGAGAATAAGAGCGTCCGATTGACAGAGTGGTAAGAGAATAAGAGCGTCCGATTGACAGAGTGGTAAGAGAATAAGAGCGTCCGATTGACAGAGTGGTAAGATAATAAGAGCGTCCGATTGACAGAGTGGTAAGAGAATAAGAGCGTCCAATTGACAGAGTGGTAAGAGAATAGGAGCGTCAGATTGACAGAGTGGTAAGAGAACAGGAGCGTCCGATTGACAGAGTGGTAAGATAATAAGAGCGTCCGATTGACAGAGTGGTAAGAGAATAAGAGCGTCCAATTGACAGAGTGGTAAGAGAATAGGAGCGTCAGATTGACAGAGTGGTAAGAGAACAGGAGCGTCCGATTGACAGAGTGGTAAGATAATAAGAGCGTCCGATTGACAGAGTGGTAAGAGAATAAGAGCGTCCAATTGACAGAGTGGTAAGAGAATAGGAGCGTCAGATTGACAGAGTGGTAAGAGAACAGGAGCGTCCGATTGACAGAGTGGTAAGAGAATAGGAGCGTCCGATTGACAGAGTGGTAAGAACGCTGGACTATCGCGACAAATGTGCCGGGTTCTATTCACAGTATCGTCACGTTCCAGTCTACTCTGCTGTAAATTGGTACCTGACTAAGCTCTTAAGTTAGAGAAGGAAAAGGCAGCGAGAAAGGGAACTGGCCATCCCACCTCTCGATGCTGAACCTAATATAACGAAGTCTCTAACACTTAAGTCACCTACGGCAGTTTCTGCTACTAGACTACCTTGACCTTTTTAAGAGAAATTGAGGGAGATGTAAAAATGCACAAAGAAGGAAACTGGAAAAAGACAAGACAGGTATAAAGAAGACATGACTATACCTTGAACAGGTCTTCTTCTGTGTTCAATTTGTAGTCATTGTCACGTAGGGTTTATATTCATTTAATTTCCTACATCTTCTTCCTATTCTTTCACCCGAATTCTCTCTTTTATTATCTCTGTATTTCCTTTTTCCTGTATATTTTTTATCCATTCGTTTTGAGAATATTATTTTCATATAATTCGCAAACTTTACCTGTTTTCCTTTCTCTAAAACTGAGAATCGCACCTGGGTGGTATTGCGTACATGTCAGTCGCGCTGGTCGGACGATAGGCGTGAATTTACAGCATTCGCTAGACATTCGTCTGAGGGTCTCTGGCCTGGGTCGTGAAAATTCACCCGAGGGACATGGAAAGTAGACAGAGAGTCTGCATTTCAGTAAACGCATGAGGTTTTTCGTCAGGAAAAACCCGGCTTAGCGTGAAAATCCACTCCGCACTGCAGACGGTGGTCTGAGATTTGCAACTCATGCAAGCCCTCGGCCACTGATGGCTGTTACGTCACGCGATAAGCGGACGAAGGTGTTATACGGACAGGGGAGACTATTTCGCTTGGCGAAATAAGATTAGGATCCTGTGTCCGATTTTTAAAGATATTGGCCAAGTTTGAAACTTTAATTTCATTCTCGCTCATAGACTCACAGTAGATAGGTTGCTCGTAAACAGAATAGCTGTTAGCGAAGTATCTCAGTTTGTTTCGGCAATTTGTCGAACTTCTAGACTTCCAGAAATACTTTCAGCATTTTATTCTTAAGTTGTGCGACTACCTGTAATTCTGTGGTTGAGGTAATTAATATGATAGATATATAGATTTTGTGAGTGTTAAAGTGTTAAATCGCTTAATTCATTTTAATCTATTTCTTTAGCGCAGAAGAGAAATAAAGTGGTAGGCTATTATATTTTCTAGGGAAGCATTCAGTGGAAAGCAGAATAAAATTAAAATTTCTAGCTTATAACGGAAATTGTAGCTATTTATGAATTTAATTTAACCGCTAATAGTTTTGGGGCCAATAACGGGTTTTCAAAGACTGTAATGATAAATACTGGACCTTGGAGCCAGATCTTAATTTCTTCTAGAAAACTCTACGTAACTTTTCTGCCTGGTGGCGCGAAATACTTCTAGTATTAACTAACATTTCCCGACTATATATATATATTTTTTGTGTGGACAAATCTGTGGTGTGACTAAAGTGAATCCTATACTGAGGGAAGGCACCGACCTGACATTCATCATTTCTAGAAACCTACGCTATTGACACTGTGCTCTGCTAACTCCCGCGCCTGGAATAATTTTAGGTGACTTAATCAGACATTTGAACAAATTTGCACACCCAAGTAGTCGTTCCCGGAGACTCCAAGTTAAATACGTCTTTTGGAACTGGGGACTTCTTGGCAGAAGACTGCATTTTTTTGAGTCTGTGTGAAGATCTAAAATCAGTGTGTTCCAAGAGGCAGCGAGCAAAGTCGTGAGTACATGTATTTACGAGATAAAACAACGAAAACTCTTAGAATCAAACCCTATGTATCTGTGACTCTGGCGCCATCATCTGTTCTCTTAACGGGGCTGGGCTAAACCTAGAGTTAACACTATAAGGGGGCTATCATCCTTGCAACATTTCCTTGAATTTTTATGACTATGTGTATATGTATTCTCCTTGATGTACTTTCTTTGATGTTGTGAGCCGATTTTTTTCCTGATATTAAAATCGCTCTTGAACTTAATAATAGTGTTTGGTCAGCTCGTTCTAGATAATATATATATCATTGTTATAGTTTTCCCACGTCTGTGTGTTTACCTGTCGTCACGTGTATGTGCGTGCCTGTGAGTGATAGAAATATACGTAATATGTATATTGGTGTAGTCTGTCTGACGCTGTAACAACTGTTGTAGAAGATAGGTGAGAGAGAGAAGAATTCTTTTCGCTTTCAGAGACAGCCACTATATCAAAATCTATCATCGCACGTGTGTGGAAATTCTATTACCTTTCACTAACTCTCACTGAGTCTATCACCTATTCCAACCTATTCAGAAGGGACCAACCGCTAGTCTTAATTCTCCTATCTAAAATCTACGACAAATGGGTTCTCGTCCGTAGGATTTTTAAACTTAGAATAGGAAGACGAGTACGACAAATGGGTTCTCGTCCGTAGGATTTTTGAACTTAGAATAGGAAGACGAGTACGACAAATGTGGACTCGTCTATCTGGATTTTGAACTTAAGATTCTGTATTCTGATATAGAGTAAGAGTGTGATGTCTTGTGACTGTGTATCTTTTAAAAATAATTATCCCCTAGACTAGCGATCTGTTTACGGGCGTGCTGACCACACAAACTAATAAGTTTTTTTTTTCACAGCATCTTTGAATAATATACATTTTGGTTACAGGTTGATTTTGTCGGGATATATGTTAACTGCTGATTGTAATACTAAATGCTGGTAAAGTGGTGAGTGTATAACATTCACTGGGTACTGAGGCAGAACGGCGTTTGAACTAAGTTAAGGAGTGTGTTTCGGACTTTTTGTCCAGATTAATTCCCTCCCTTACCCGATCTGACTTCAGGGGCGAACTTATAGTGGATTTTAAAAAAATTAAGGGATTATTTTTCTCTTTAATTTTTGCAATATTCTTTTGCTTTTCCACTGTAGCAACTTATTTTTCAGTTGTAATCTTTACTACCATTTAGTTGGCGTAGTCGTGTTTTGCATTAAGTGCTTTATTGCCGATAATAGCAGCGATAGTTAGATTTTATTTTGGAGGAGGTATCCCAGGGTTAAATATATCATCTTTTGATTTCTTTGGTAATTTTTTTCTCGTAAGTGGTAGGAACCAGGTTATTCTTTTTCCTATTTTCTTTCTCCAACAGTCTCAGTCACTGACATAATATGGCCGAGAGGGCAAAGCTTAGACAACTCCTCAGGGACGAAGCGAGAGAGGAGGGACTGGAAGGAGAGGAAGCGAAAGCATTTGTCAGAGACGAACTTGAGAGATATGACGCGGAGAGGAAAGAAGAAGAAGCTAGGAGGAAAGAAGAAGCAGCCGAAGCTTTACAGCAGAAGAAGATGGACGAGGAAATGGAAATTCGCAGGATGCAGCATGAGGAAAGAGAGAAGGAGAGACAGCGTGAGGAGAAAGAGAAGGAGAGACAGCATGAGGAAAGAGAGAAGGAGAGACAACATGAGTTGGCTCTTAAAGCTCTAGAACTTCAAAGTCGTGGTGCTGCCTCTACCTCCAGCAATGGAGAGTCTTCTCCTCATTCTTCCTTAACTGACCCTGCTAACACTCAATCTCTTCAACTAAATGCTATGTCTTTCACTCTTGAATCTTTTCCTTGTCCAAATGAGAAGATTGACACATGGTTAGAAAAATTTGAGAAAATTGCAACTCTGTACGGGTTAGAGAGGTCGCGTTGGAATATGAAACTTTCCCAGGCCCTAAAAGGTTCTGCTTATGATGTTTATTCTAAGCTGGAAAGTAGCCAACAAGACGACTACGATGTGTTGAAGAAAGCGTTACTGGAGCGCTTTGAAATGAACGCTCGCAAGTTTTTGCAACTGTTTCGCAACAGCCGGAAAGAGAATTCTGAAACTTTTCACCAGTTCTCATCTCGTCTTAAGGGATATCTAACAAAGTGCCTTGAGCTTTCGCAGCTCCCCTCTACCTATGAAGGTCTTGAGGAACTTGTTCTAACTGAACAAATAAAGAACACTTTGTCTGCTGATACCCGGAGATTTCTCGCTGAGCAGGGGGCAGAAAAACTTGAAGACATTTGGGAAAAGTCTGAGCGTTATCACAATGCGCTGGCTGAACTACCGGCCACAAAGCGGAAACCGACAGAGGAGCATTTTCGAAAACATAACCCAGAGCAATCTTCTCAGGCTTCTAACCAAAACAACCACAGAGAAACTGGACCTCAAAACCCCCCTCCTGAAAAATCCAAGTTCTACAAGAACAAGTACCCCAACCACCCCAAACAGTCTGATCAACCCGACCGCCCTACATGGCAGCGTAGCCAGAAAGGACAAGGTGGCAAAGGGAGAACCCCTGAGCACGGGACATATGATCAGACCGAGCACACCGAGCCGAAACGCATCGGATGCTTATTAACAGTCTCGCAAGGCGGAATTATTGACAGTGATTCCCAACCTGTTGGGGATAGACCCTCAACGCGAGGTACTGTTACTTTGAACGGTTCTCAAACTTCTTGCTTATTTGACACGGGGCTTTCTTATGATTGCATTGTTGCCAGAAAGCTGGTTAAACCCGGTCAAGAGACAGGAGAGACCGTCAAACTTTGTGGAGTTCGTAAGAGTGATGCACCTACAGCGCTTCCCATCGCATTGGTGGAGATACACTCTGACTTTGTCAGAGGTGTGATCAAAGCAGCTGTTATGGATGATCCCATCTACCCAGTCATACTTGGCGGGAGATACGTGTGTATTGGGAAACCGGAAGAGCCGATTGTGGCAGCAGTAACTACAAGAGGGCAAACCAAGAAGGAACGGGAGCCTGCGCCTAATTTGTTACCTATGGAACTTAAAGAAGCGCAACAAAAGGATCCTACTTTGGCACCCTGCTTTAGGAAACTGCCCATGGCGAAGGAACCCAAACAGCACGGGGACATTTTTTTCTGAGGATGGCGTACTTTATCGGAGAACGGGCAAGCCTGACCAAGGTTACAACCAGCTCCTAGTACCGAAACAGTACAGAAGCCAAATCCTAGAAATGGGGCACTCTCTTCCCTTTAGCGGACATATGGGACAGAACGCCACAAACCAACGTATAACCACTCATTATTGGTGGCCAGGAGTGAATACTGATATTATCAGGTACGTCAAATCCTGTGCCCAGTGCCAACGTGTACCACCCAAGCAACGGACACCCCCAGTCCACATGGGTGAAATGCCAATAATGGGAACACCATTCGAACGGGTTGTGATCGACATTTTAGGGCCTTTCGAAAGGACTAAAAGAAGGAACAGGTTCATCCTGACCTTAGTCGATACATGCACTTTATGGGCAGAAGCTATCCCGCTATCATGCGCAGATGCCAAGCATGTCGCAGAAGCCCTCGTGCAGATTTTCACTCGGTTGGGATTCCCTCAGCAAGTGTTGACGGATAATGGATCTCCATACCGAAACCTGTTGATGGATGAGATCGTTAAGATCTTGAGGACCCAGCACATCCACACAAAGCCATATACTCCGGCCGGAAATGGGCTCGTGGAACGTGCTAATGGAAACCTCACCATGATGCTAAGTAAGCTGGCACAAGTGAAACCTGAAGATTGGGATCTCTGTATTCCTGCAGCATTATTTGGCTACAGAGAATCTCCTCATACTTCCACAGGATTTCCGCCAGCTACACTCTTATTCGGCAGACCCATTAAGGGCCCGCTTGAAGCCTTACTTCAGTCTCTGACAGACGAGAAGGCTGATGAGACAGTTGTCTCAGCCAGTAAATATGTGTCGGTTTTAAAGGAACGGTTGAAACTAGGGTGGGACCTAGCAACGACTAACTTTAAGCGAGCACGCACCAAGCACGCTAACCGATACAGGAAAGTCGCGGAAGAGAGAGAACTGGAAGCAGGAGAGAAAGTTTTGGTGTTGCTCCCTACCGAGAACAACCAACTGAAGATCGGATGGCAAGGGCCGTTTACCGTCCTGAAAAAGATTTCTAAGGCTAACTACCAGATCTCTATTGAAGGAAAGGAGAAGGTTTTCCATTTAAATCTCTTAAAGAGATACTTGGAAAAACCAGTGCCAACCTCCGACCATCTCCTGACGATCGCCAAAACTGACGAAGATGACGATAGTGGCAGGGATATTCCACCGCTATCACAGGAAATCTTTCAAAAATGTCAGAAGCGGCGACGCTCTTTCAAGCGCGCATATGAGACATTCCAGGGGAAGGAAACTTTGAGGAGTGGACTTGAGTAGGAATTGGACAGAGATGGAGGGGAAGATGAGAGGGAAGAGGACAGACACCCTGCAGCTACGGTTATAGGAAATTAAACTCCATAACATAGACATGGAGTGCTTCCATATCTTAAAGGGGGGAGGCTCTGTCACGTAGGGTTTATATTCATTTAATTTCCTACATCTTCTTCCTATTCTTTCACCCGAATTCTCTCTTTTATTATCTCTGTATTTCCTTTTTCCTGTATATTTTTTATCCATTCGTTTTGCGAATATTATTTTCATATAATTCGCAAACTTTACCTGTTTTCCTTTCTCTAAAACTGAGAATCGCACCTGGGTGGTATTGCGTACATGTCAGTCGCGCTGGTCGGACGATAGGCGTGAATTTACAGCATTCGCTAGACATTCGTCTGAGGGTCTCTGGCCTGGGGCTTGAAAATTCACCCGAGGGACATGGAAAGTAGACAGAGAGTCTGCATTTCAGTAAACGCATGAGGTTTTTCGTCAGGAAAAACCCGGCTTAGCGTGAAAATCCACTCCGCACTGCAGACGGTGGTCTGAGATTTGCAACTCATGCAAGCCCTCGGCCACTGATGGCTGTTACGTCACGCGATAAGCGGACGAAGGTGTTATACGGACAGGGGAGACTATTTCGCTTGGCGAAATAAGATTAGGATCCTGTGTCCGATTTTTAAAGATATTGGCCAAGTTTGAAACTTTAATTTCATTCTCGCTCATAGACTCACAGTAGATAGGTTGCTCGTAAACAGAATAGCTGTTAGCGAAGTATCTCAGTTTGTTTCGGCAATTTGTCGAACTTCTAGACTTCCAGAAATACTTTCAGCATTTTATTCTTAAGTTGTGCGACTACCTGTAATTCTGTGGTTGAGGTAATTAATATGATAGATATATAGATTTTGTGAGTGTTAAAGTGTTAAATCGCTTAATTCATTTAATCTATTTCTTTAGCGCAGAGAAGAAATAAAGTGGTAGGCTATTATATTTTCTAGGGAAGCATTCAGTGGAAAGCAGAATAAAATTAAAATTTCTAGCTTATAACGGAAATTGTAGCTATTTATGAATTTAATTTAACCGCTAATACTCAGTCGAGTGTATTTTTCTAAACTAACGTATAAACTCTAGAATCGAGCCTCATGAATGGTGACGGAATACGCACGTGTTCCTAATTCATGAGGATTGCTGATTTTTAAATATAGCTTACGTCACGGGAAGTTTAAATGATAAGCAAAGCTCTCTGCTTGCAAGTTTAAATGTAAGTTATAACCAGTACAGATTCTGTTTATTATATTATATGTGTTATTTTTCCTCCACACAGTGAAAGTTTTGGGGTGACCCTAACTTTACCAGCACCTAGTAGTAGTTTCCATACTTGTGAAGAAATAGACAGTCCTTATTTTGAACCACGTGGGTTTCTTAAGTACCACTGGTCTAACAGTGTATATGCAACCCGAGTTAGCCAGAAATACTATATCCCAATAACGGGTTTTCAAAGACTGTAATGATAAATACTGGACCTTGGAGCCAGATCTTAATTTCTTCTAGAAAACTCTACGTAACTTTTCTGCCTGGTGGCGCGAAATACTTCTAGTATTAACTAACATTTCCCGACTATATATATATATTTTTTGTGTGGACAAATCTGTGGTGTGACTAAAGTGAATCCTATACTGAGGGAAGGCACCGACCTGACATTCATCATTTCTAGAAACCTACGCTATTGACACTGGGCTCTGCTAACTCCCGCGCCTGGAATAATTTTAGGTGACTTAATCAGACATTTGAACAAATTTGCACACCCAAGTAGTCGTTCCCGGAGACTCCAAGTTAAATACGTCTTTTGGAACTGGGGACTTCTTGGCAGAAGACTGCATTTTTTTGAGTCTGTGTGAAGATCTAAAATCAGTGTGTTCCAAGAGGCAGCGAGCAAAGTCGTGAGTACATGTATGAGAGGCCATGGCGGAATGAATGAGTGTACGCTGGTTTGAGTGATATTTTCACTATTATATCTTTGACACCCTGTTGCTGTCCTAATTTTTTTTTCAATCTGCATAATTTGTTGCTAAGGCTAGAGTTCTTGTGTTTTTGTCTTAGGTTAAATCAGATTTTTTTTTTTTTTCAAACTCTGTGCATATAATTACGAGATAAAACAACGAAAACTCTTAGAATCAAACCCTATGTATCTGTGACTCTGGCGCCATCATCTGTTCTCTTAACGGGGCTGGGCTAAACCTAGAGTTAACACTATAAGGGGGCTATCATCCTTGCAACATTTCCTTGAATTGTTATGACTATGTGTATATGTATTCTCCTTGATGTACTTTCTTTGATGTTGTGAGCCGATTTTTTCCTGATATTAAAATCGCTCTTGAACTTAATAATAGTGTTTGGTCAGCTCGTTCTAGATAATATATATATCATTGTTATAGTTTTCCCACGTCTGTGTGTTTACCTGTCGTCACGTGTATGTGCGTGCCTGTGAGTGATAGAAATATACGTAATATGTATATTGGTGTAGTCTGTCTGACGCTGTAACAACTGTTGTAGAAGATAGGTGAGAGAGAGAAGTATTCTTTTCGCTTTCAGAGACAGCCACTATATCAAAATCTATCATCGCACGTGTGTGGAAATTCTATTACCTTTCACTAACTCTCACTGAGTCTATCACCTATTCCAACCTATTCAGAAGGGACCAACCGCTAGTCTTAATTCTCCTATCTAAAATCTACGACAGTCATGCTAAATCTGCAGGCCGGTCGCCAGGACGAAGTCCACAGTCTTTTCCAGGACAGCGCGGCAGCCCCATAGCTTCTGCCTGAGCTCAGCACCCTCTGGCTAGATCTGGCGTCGTGGGTCATCATGGGCTGGGCAGTTTTGGAGAATGTGTTCAGGGGTCTGGATTCCGGTTTCACCTGGGACAGGTGATACAGGCCAGGAGAACGTGGCATGACTTTGTTGAAGGTTTCTACTTCTCAGTGATCATTGAGGCAATGAATGAAAATATTGAAAAGGAGAAAACATATTATCAGCAAACTTAATGAGGACATTTCCGTAATCATCGAGCATATGTCGTGAATAGACGTTTTGATGCACCACAACGTTATTTAAATAAACAAAAAAAAAACAGTTTGGTATAAAACAAGAGATAAAGAAATCAAGAGAAGGAATATATCAGCTGGTTTGACTAAGACTATAATTGATCTAACAGGTAGGATCAAAGACAAAAGTAGGGAGATATTGTCGACTGTACAGATGGGAAGATAACCAGTACTATTCCTGGAAAAAACTCTGCGGAGATAACAACAGCCTCAAGCTGGGCACTGCTTTCTCTGAACATACTCAAGGTGACGTCTTCTTCTTCTTCTTCGTTCACACTTAGATGTCAACTTGAAAAAGTTCAAAGAAAGCAGTGGTCAGCCTGAGGCTGTTGATATCTCCGTAGATTTTCTCCAGGAATGGTACTGGTGATGGCCATATGCGTTTTCTCTGTTCCTCATATGTTGGGCACCTTTGAAGCAGATGTTCGGCAGTCATTTTATCGGTGCCACAGTCACACTCATCAGTAGTTCCTAACTTTAATTTGTTGAATTAAATCTGTATCTCAATCTGTTATATCCCGTGCGAAGTCTGAAGATTACCACTTGTTCACTTCTGCTGAGCTGGTAATGTGGATCATTTTTTTGATGGTCTGGATGCTCTTCTTTCCACTAGTGCATGTATCTGCGCTTGATGAAACTCTTGGCCTCCTCATAAGTTATATTTGTGTCAAATTGAGGAAGCTTTCCCGCCTCTGCCAATCTGTCAGCCTCTTCATTTCCAGGGATGCCGCAGTGAAAAGAGATCCACTCTTTTGTATTGCTGACAAAGTCTGTGAAGTATTGATAATATACGATGTGATAACAAAACGAGCTGTAAAAACTCGTTTTAACTTCGTTTCGCAGTAGATAATTTTTTTCAGTTATAGCAAATTAGAGGCTTGATATAAATAAACCTGCGGAGCAGCAGATTTAACATCTAAAAGACAGGCATGTGTCCACGAGGAGGTACAAGATAGAGGTAGTCCCATATCAGATACTGCCGGAGGGGAGTGCAGTGTTAGAGACCACTATACTAGGTCCACCATCGAGAGGTGGGATGACCAGTTCCCTTCCTCGTTACATTTTCCTTCCCTAACTCAAGAGAAAAGTTAGGTTCCCATTTATAGCTGGGTAGAATGGAGCTCGACGATACCGTGACTTGAACCCAGCTCCTTTGCCGCGAGAGACCAGCGCTCTAACAAGAAAACAGTGGTCCTTCAAGAATGTCGGCTACACGAGAAGAGCAGATTGACAGCATGGTCTTGATCAACCCAACCCTTTTGAGGCAGAAGCTGTAAGGCAATGAGAAAAACCTGAGACAGACCCCTGATCTTATGAGTAAACTAGATGGGGTTCTGTGAGAACGATCGACGAAGAAGAAGAATATGGAAAGATATAGACGAGAAAGTATTCTGAGCATTTGTGTGTGTGAGTGTGTGCTCAGCGTTTTAAGAGGCGTCTGTCACAGCTTTCATTTCTTCCCTCCGGTAATGCATACACTCCCTGTAGTGTAAAAGATCGCTCTAGCTGACTGAACTATGACCCACAGGGGCGTCCATGTTTGACTAAAGTAAATAATGCCCCCAAAACATTAATTCATGTTGAACCATCATTGAGTGTTAAAGCGAACCAATGAACTTAACCAATGTTCCTGGGGAAAAAACGGGGAGGGGGGTGGTGGTGTGTGAAGGTAATGTGAAGAGTTGTATGCACATTGTGCTAAGTCATTCTTCAGCATTGGTTTACATATTAGTGTCAAGTACTGAATTAAAGTGTGGTATATACCACGACCCACAATGCTTAGAAGGAAGAGCAATGTCCTGTGTGCTTTAAACCCTTTCGAGTTACGAAAAAATAATGTAAGAAGTACAGAAAATTCGACTTGGATGCTAGTCCAGACACGTAAGACACGACGTAAAAAGGATCCCCTTATTCGCCCATTGAGGCATATCGGGAATTTAATGTTAGGCCCATATTTTCTTGACCATCGACACACTAGGGGTGATGTGGTCAGCATCACGCCTTCCGCCTTAACCTTCCCAGAGTTGCTCTGGTACCCAATTCATGAGGCTGGGTCGACCCCGGAGCCGTTTGCGGTCTAAAAAATCCCACCTCACTGGGGATCGAACCATGGACCACCGAGCTAGGAAACCAGTGTACAAACCACTGCCCTACCGCGGCTCCCTGACACGACGTCCTGGAGCTAAATCCGAGAAGAAAATACAGCACTGAATACCTATTGTGCATGGGCTGACAACTCCTTCATATAAATCAAATTGCTACGAAAATCATAACTGCAGGATCAAGCACGTGACACAAGCTTCCTACAACAGAACCAGCTACAGATGTCTCTCCATGTTCCATAAGGAGAGAAAAGAGTATGATGATGATAACGATGATGATTTGCGCACTATGAAAATGTTCTAATAAACGCTAGCAACTCACGACGTTTGAACACAAGAACAGTGTACATATGGCGGTAACGCTGCCTGAGTAGCTCGATACATCATCTGCATTCCTTTTCTTTCACATAGAAGGTAAAGATGTAACAGCTGCTCGCTACCCATTTTTATTCCCTAACCGTATTTGGTTGCTATGTCTACGAGATCCCGGCAACTTTGTTTTCCACTTCTAGTGTTTGTTTTTTTCCTTCTAAGTAACAGCTCTTTTATCAAAAAATTTCTTGTAAATGTGCAGGTATTTTTTAAGATCTGGCCTTGGTACGTATATAAAAAAAAAAACTTCACAACAAAAATTCCAAATAAATCTTTCATTACTTCAAATCTCTTACTTTCGAATCTCCAAATCATTACTTAAGGGCGCATCAACTTGGGCGACTAACTCGGCCGACATGTCAATAATTATTTGGGCAAAATGGTACATATGCCCCTCTAAAATTAATTGTAAGCTCTTTAAAATATTAATTATGGTGATTTCTTATTCACATTAATGTATATTGTATTGTATGTCTGACAACACATTTTCATGAACTCTATTCGTTCTGTACTGCTATGTACAAATCTAGGATAGAGATACATATTTACGCGTACCAGTGATACTTTTTTGCTAGGAATTCTGTATTATGTGAATACTGCACCAATGAAAACATTGTAAATTCTGCGAGTTTTTTCAGTGGGTGTTTAATTTAGTTTTCATCGTGCAATGAGCGCCGTTTCCCGAAAACTTGGTTGGAATGTGATATAGTTGGTTACATAATCACTTAGTTCATAAGATAACGCTTAATGTGTCGACTGCATTTCGTTAATAGGAGAAATCAAAATTTCACAATGATGGTTCCTCGCGACACGGGTTTGGAACCCCTGGATTAGATAGATGACCCAGATATTTTAGATTGGAAGTCAGTTAAAGAGGAGAGCATTGTTTGAAATCTAGCAGTGACGCCCTGATGAGTAGTGATGCCCTAAAGAGTAGTGACACCCTGCTGAGTAATGACGCCCTGATGAGTAGTGGCTCCCTGATGAGCAGTGACGCCCTGATGAGCAGTGACGCCCTGATGAGCAGTGAACGAACGAACGAACTTTATTTTCGAAGGGTTAAGAATTGGGCGCGCAGGCCCGTCTAACATTCTGCCCTTTCACTCTCATATTATCTTGTATACTATATCCTTTCATTCCCACATGATACTTTAAGCATTAATTTAAAGGCATGCAACATTATAAAGTTAACATAACAGCATTCATTTACAGTATACAATCATAATAACAAATGAGTAGGTTTTTTTTTTAAACAAACAAGATAGTGACTGAAGAAAAATAATAATAATAAATAAATAATAAAATAAAATAATATAAACTAAACAATAAATTCTGTATACCGACACTCACTCATGCGATCAAAACGTCTACAAGTAATCTGTATTTTTGAATGTGTCATCAATCATCAATACAAAAATTACATAAACGCATTCTCGCTTATATCCATACATTCTTGGTGGAAAATGAAATAATAATAACACTTTCTTAAGCACTTCTATAGCAGGAAATGTCTTTCAGCAGTTAAAAAAATATATATATATAGAAATAAAAATGTATATCTGCTTATTCTCATATACATCATCCCATTTAAGCAAACCAAAACATTCACATCTCTAAAAGTACAGTGGTATGCGGGTACATTCTCACGATTCCCATGTCTAAAGTACAGAGGTATGCGGGTACATTCTCACATATATTACATTATTTAATAATATTACATGGATATAAAACAAACTATTCACATTAAAAACGAGCGGAAGAGGAAAAGAAATGTTGACCTATGGATGAGATGTTGACAGGTAAATGATGTTTCTATGGGGGTAGATAATCAGTGTTTAGGAAGTGTTTGAAAAGTGCTTTGTTAAATGAATATTGTGTAGGTTGGCTTTTTAGGTGGTGTGGAAGGCTGTTCCATAAGTAGGCTTTGAACAGGTCGATCCTAGGTTTGGGCAGACGTAACTGATGTAACTGTTGTCCCTCTCTTCTACTGGTTTGAAACAATGATCATAGGTACGGCGGGGCATTGTTAGATAGATTTGCTTGAGTCAGCTTGGCTTTGTTCTAGCGAAGACGTTTTTTTAGGGACAGTATTTTGGGTTATTTTCCTGTCCTTGTGTGTGGTATCGTGCGATTATCGGTGATCAGACGTACTGCTCTCTTATGCAGGAAGTGCAGTCTCTTTGAGGTGGAAGCAGGGCAACCATGATGAGCAGTGACGCCGGATGAGTAGTGACGCACTGATGAGCAGTGACGCCCTTATGAGCAGTGACGCATTGATGAGCAGTGACGCCCTGATGAGTAGACTTCTGTTGCTCTTAACACGGCGACACACGCTTTACAGCAATCAGCGTGCGCTTTAGACGTTCTCCCGTGCAGTGTAGTAGATCTTAGTTTGAGCCTACGACGTATCTTTTAAGTCTACACATTGTCCATGAGTTGTGTGACGACGTTAAACATATACAGTATATGTCATAAACAGCGTATTTGTGAAATATTAAACTTGCGATTGCTGTGAAAAGAAAAGTTGGGCGACCTTAGCTGAGGTTCAAAGTTGTGTGCAAGTGAGACATGAGGGCTCTGGGAATAAATCCAGCAACCTGGGAGGTTGAAGCTACCAATCGCACCAAGTAGCGATACTCTCTACGGCAACTCCTCGGATTGGGCGAAAATAGGCTCTTACGGGAAGCAGAAGAGAAGAGAAAACGTCGAAAGGAACCCCAGGAAAGTAAGCAGCTGAGGGCTGTTACCCCAGTAGCGCATTCCCATTGTTAGTTATGACTGAAGAGGCTATGATTACTATTATTATTGCTGTTATTTGTGAAGATTAGACTTTTTGCAGTTTACTACCCCGTTGCCCTTAATTAGTGTTAGTTAATGGAATCCTCAAAGTAAGAAAGATAGAGAGAGAGAAGAAAGATCTTGAGCTGATGGCATGGGACAGGAAGACTTGGCACACGTGTGTTGACGACCTATACTCCTTGGGGAGCTGAAGGGTGATGAATGAAGAGGTAGACTTCTCAAATTGTATGTGTGCATTCATAGACCACAGGTTATTTCACAAATTGTATGTGTGTATTCATAGACCACAGGTTATTTCACAAATTGTATTTGTGTATTCATAGACCACAGGTTATTTCACAAATTGTATTTGTGTATTCATAGACCACAGGTTATTTCACAATTTGTATGTGTGTACTCATAGACCATAGGTTATTTCACAAATTGTGCGTGTTTTCATAGACTACAGGTTATTTCACAAATTGTATGTGTATTCATAGACCATAGGTTATTTCACAAATTGTATGTGTGTATTCATAGACCATAGGTTATTTCACAAACTGTATGTGTGTATTCATAGACCACAGGTTATTTCACAAATTGTATGTGTGTATTCATAGACCATAGGTTATTTCACAAATTGTATGTGTGTATTCATAGACCACAGGTTATTTCACAAACTGTATGTGTGTATTCATAGACCATAGGTTATTTCACAAATTGTATGTGTGTATTCATAGACCACAGGTTATTTCACAAATTGTATGTGTGTATTCATAGACCATAGGTTAATTTACAAATTGTATGTGTGTATTCATAGACCACAGGTTATCATGTGGAATTGAGAGGCCACATCTCGTATTCTTTGTTTAATTCTTTGTTTGTTGTGGGGTGGGGAGGTAGGTGGAGGACAGACGGGAGTATTGTTCAGCTTTCTTATTTCCTCTTTTCTATCATGCGAGCTTCCCCCACCCCGTCCGGATGTTGTACCCACAATAATGTGTACAGTAATTCATGTAGTTGTGGCGACTTTTTTTCCGAATAAGAGGCAAACTGTACTTTGTATATAACTAATGTTATATCCACATGCAGGGTTTCTATCTGGCTGCGTCGCTTGCATAATATTTATTTGACAATTCTTTACGCCCGTCCAGAGTAATATGTACTCAGCGTCTGCCCTCGCCAGCACAGGTGTTTGGTTATGGTAGTCCAATAGCAGATACGCCTGTAGGGGAGTAAAATGTTAGAGACTTCATTATACTAGGTCCAGCTTTATGTGGTGGGGTGACCAAGTCCCTTCCTCTCTGCCTTAGCCTTCCTTAACTCAAGATCACAGACAGGTGCCTATGTACAGCTGGGTAGACTGAATGAATACTTTAAAAAGTATATATTTTTTGAACTAAGAAATTATGAGTTGATCAGATCAACTGGATGTATCATTTACACAGCGTGGCAGAAGATATAATGGTTTTGACACGCTGTTAAAATGCAACTTACGAAGCTGGAATAGCTTGGCATGAACTGATTAACCTCTACACCACAGGGTAGAAGAGGACCGATTAAATATTTTTCCCTTCCAGTATTTTCATGGTCGCTGTGGACCTACCTAGATATTCGTCCGGGTATTTACTTATTGTTGACAAAAATCGTCTCTGATAAACACACAAGGACGCAATGATCCTTGACCTCAATATTCATATAAACATTTATGTTTATTGGATTTTCATACATCGAAAATCACATGATCTTCCGTGTTTGGTTCTTAATCATAAATAGTTAACGAACATATGTAAATGGTACGCACTCATAAGAAGCAAAAATAATGATACTAGACAACAGACACGTAACAAAACATGATAATTGTTCCGGGGATTCGAACAATCATCGCACTACTTCCAGAGTCAACCATGAAAAACACACACGACCAGCTAAGCACTCAGATTGATTCCTTGTAACGTTTGCGGTTTTCATTAATTTTTTTCTTCTTTGTGCATGCATAATAGAGAGAGGGGGGGGGGAGAGAGGGGGGGGGGGGGATATATATATATAGATATATATATATATATATATGTATATATATATATATATATATATATATATATATATATATATATATATATATATATATATATATATATATAAAGAGAGAGAGAGAGAGAGAGAGAGAACGAACGAACGAACGAAATCTTTATTTCATCAGGGTAAAGAAATAGGCATAATTGCCTTTTTATATTTCTGCCCTGCAATACAATTTTCAGCGTTTTACAAATTAATATTAAATTATTAACAACTTCAGACAGGATTAATTAATATTATCATCACAATCAGAAACTGAGCATACACAAGTACATTTACTCATAGTCATTCACGCACATAGAGAGAGGGGGAGGGAGAGAGAGAGAGAGAGAGAGAGCAATAAAGCTACTTAATATTAAAAATTCAATTTAAAATTGAAAAAATTACAATGACAGTTAAATGCTTATGGAAACGTTGAAATAACTGACACAGAATGGTCATTAAATGTGTGTACAAGATTTTATGACATGTGAATGCAGATCTTTTGAATGAGATGTGATTATCAGCTTTGACAGACTTGGGTAGGGAATTCCACGCTAAACCACCTGCATAACTAAAATAACTTCGGAAGAGGTCAATTCGAGGTTTTGCAAGGTCCAAAAGTAGGTCTCCACGTATAAAATATGAGCAGTATTTATAGCGAAAGAACATTTGCAAGTATGAAGGTGTTCTGCCGTGTAAAGTTTGATGCACAAACAGGAGATCTTGGAAGAAGAAGAATTTTTTAAGAGGAAGAACATTCAGCTGTGAAAATAGCTGAGCACTGGAAATGTTATCATTCAGGCAAACAAGTCGTAGCGCCCTTTTATGTAGGGATTCTAGGCGTTTCAAAAACGACAAGCTACAGCGACTCCAAATATTTGAGCAATAAGAAAGGTGACTTTGAACATGTGCATAATAGAATATAAGTCTAGAGTGCGGACATAAAAAATGTTTGATTTTTGAGAGTTGAAACAATTTTTGCGAGATCTTGTTTGCGATGAAATAGACATGTGACTTCCAGCTTAGAGACTGGTCGATGACCACACCCAACAGGCTGTGGTCCGTAACTTGCTTAATACGTTCTCCGTCTAGAGATAAAGATAACGTATTTGGTTGACAGTGCAGAATCTTTTGGCGGGTTGAGATAATCAAAGATTGAGTTTTGTTTTTATTAATGGACACTATTAATAGTGCACCAAGCTTGTACAATGTCCAGGTGATGCTGTAAAAGAGACTGAACAGTGTTAATGTCTGTGCCAGCTACTGTTACTGTGGTATCATCAGCAAACATAAGACAATCGTCATGTGGCAATGACAAGGGCAGGTCATTGATGAAGATGCTGAAAAGTAAGGGTCCTAGTATCGAGCCCTGCGGGACAATCATTGTAGTGGTGTATGATTTAGAGAGCACATTACTGTTTAAGACTCGTTGTGTTCTGTTTTCAAGGAATGATTTTATTAATGTGATCACTTTTGGATGAAATTTGCACACCGCAAGCTTTTTTTTATCAGCAACGAGTAGTCAATTGTGTCAAATGCTTTGTTAAGGTCAATTAATAACACTAGAGAGAGAGAGAGAGAGAGAGAGAGAGAGAGAGAGAGAGAGGGAGAAAGAGCTTTTTATTTCATTAGTTGATGTTGCAAAACATGAAAGTACTTTTGTAGACTAAACCAGGAAGATCAGGCACGCGACAAATTGTATTTTAATTCACACGTTTCATCACAAGTCACGTAACATCCTGCGGGTTTCACGATCGTGAATACCTTTAATCCCACTCCCCTTTTTTTTCCAATCCACTTTAAGGCCTGCCATCTTAGTGCGCATACAAGGGGATTGACATAAGTCTTGGGCCTGACCATGAAGGAGTCACAGGAGGAAGATGAAACTTGGCACATTTAAAGTTCATCATATTTGCACTGAATGTGTAAAGTACGCGTTTGTTTCTTCAATGGGTTTTCCCGCTACGGTGCACGGCGCAATGTACCCTATTGACTGGATCTGCTGCTCCAAAGATTTGACAATACAATGGAAAAGAAGGAGGCCAGAGCTGTGATAAAATTTCTGATGTTTCACGGAAAAACACCTACAGAAATACACAGGGAGATGGAACCAGTGTTTCGTGATTCTTGTCCTTCATATACTTCGGTAAAAAATTGGTGTCAACAGTTTAAGTGCGGCCACTCAAATGTTGCTGATCTGCCAAGATCTGGTAGACCAGCCTCAGAGTGCAACGATGAAAATGCAACAAGAGTGAAGAAAATCATTGACCAGGATCGAAAAATGACAATTGTGGAGATAGCTAGTAGAGTAAAACTAAATGAAAGAACAGTTTATAGAATTTTACACAACAGACTGAACATGAGAAAAGTGTGTGCACGCTGGGTTCCACGACTGTTGACACGTGAACAGAGGCAAACGAGGGTAAATTGCTGTCAACAGTTGCTCAAAAAGTGTCAGTCAAAAAATTTTTTGGAGACCATGGTGACAGTTGATGAGACTTGGGTTTACCATTATGACCCCGAATCCAAAATTGCCAGCATGCAATGGAAAACCCCGGGCTCCCCAACACCTGTCAAGCAGAGGGCGCAGAAATCTGCAGGAAAAGTGATGCTGACTGTTTTTTGGGACAGCAAAGGTGTCCTTTTGAAAGATTATCTGCCTCGTGGCAACACAGTTAATGGACAGTATTATGCAGATCTTCTCACAAAACTAAGAAAGGTTGTAACCAGGAAACGAGGGATAACGCGCACTCAAAATCTTCCTTTGCTTCAAGACAACGCGCCCTCTCACAAAGCACGGCTTGTGCAGCTAGCAGCCAATGATTTGAATATTGAAATTCTTCCACACCCACCATATTCTCCAGATTTGGCTCCATCAGACTTTTTTCTATTCCCAAATCTTAAAAAAAAAGCTAAAAGGAAATCATTTTGACAGCGATGAAGAGGTTATACTGGCATGTGATGACTGGTTTAGTTTGAAAAATAGGGTGTTCTACTCCAAAGGTCTTTTCAAGGTCAAGCAGAGATGGCAGAAGTGTGTCAATTCAGACGGTGGCTATATTGAAAAGGAATAAACTTACTTAGTCGTTCCTCTTCTACCGTGAGGTGTAGAGGTTTGGAAGAGAGAGCGCCAGACTATTCTATCAGCTGTCTTCTTCCTGGCCTGGTTCCATTCTAGTCCTCGGTCCTTCAAAGATTGTCTAATGTTGTCCTCCCAGCGGACTCTGGGTCGTCCTGGAGGTCTGGATCCCTGGCTCTTTGTTTCCCATGCTTGTCGTGGTAGCCGATCTTCTCCCATTCTGCAGACATGGCCAAACCATCTTAGTTGGGACTGTTCTATTTGGGTCTGCAGCGGGTGGGATTTTAGGCCTTGACGTATCGTCTGGTTGCGGACCATGTCTCTTCTTGTTACTTCAACCACCTTCCTCAGATACCTCATTTCTGAGGTTTGGATCTGGCTTTTGTGGGTTGTAGTCATTGCCCATGACTCGCATCCATATGTCAAGACTGGGACATAGGTGGAGCGGTATACAGCCATCTTCGTTTTCTTACCAACCTCTTTCTTGCTGAGGAATCCTCGATTTATGGCCTGATAAAGTCTCCCAGCCGCTGCTTTTTCGAGTGGCCAACTCTTCTTTGATGCCCCCCTTTCGGTCTATAATAGCTCCGAGATATTTAAAGTGGTCGACCTGCTCCAGGACCTGTTCTCCCCACTTAATCTGATGTTTTCTTTCTTCTCGTGATATCACCATGGATTTTGTTTTAGAGCTGCTTATGACCATCCCTCTCTTCTCCAGCTCTTCCTTCCAGACTTGCAGGTTGGATTGGAGATGTGTCTCTGATTTAGCAATCAGGACAACATCATCAGCAAATGCTAGCTCTGAAATACAGACCTGTCTCATCTTCCAGTACCCCACTGAATACTTTCTTGTTCTCTCCTTACATGCCTTGATGACATCGTCCATGAGAAGTATGAAAAGATAAGGTGACAGGATATCGCCTTGTCTTACACCAGTGGTGGTCTTGAACTCTTCTGACTTATAGTTTGCTGTCCTCACATAATTTCTGCAAGACTTGTAGAAGCTCTGTATAGCATGTATCAGAGGTGCTGGAATGTTCTTCCTTGCCAAACAGTCCCAAAGTTTGCTCCAGGGGACCCTGTCAAACGCCTTTTCCAGATCTATGAAACAAAGATGGATCTCACTCTTGTACTCAAGGGCCTTTTCACTCAGCTGCCTGAGTGTGAAGATTAGGTCTTGAGTACTTCGGTTTGCTCGGAATCCGCACTGGGCTTCATCCAATTGTGGCTCAGCTAGGCATTGGAGTCTCTGCTCTAGGATTCTAGAGTAGATTTTACCAGGGACACTGAGAAGGGATATGCCTCTGTGGTTTCCACATTGTCGATTGTCACCCTTTTTGAAAATCGGTGTTATGATGGCAATCTCCCAATCCTTTGGTATGGCCTTGTTGCACCATGCTGCTTGTAGGACCCTTAGGAGTAATAGGTTGCCTGATGCTCCCATGTACTTAACCATTTCTGGTGTTATACCATCATGCCCTGCTGCTTTGCCCATCTTGATTTTCTCCAGTGCTGCCTTCAGTTCTTCCATCTTTATGTCATCTTCATCACCATTTGTATCCTCTTCTGTGCTAGTGGTTATCATTTCTGATGCTCTACCTTGCTCACCATCAAGGAGTTCTGAGAAATATTCTTTCCATCTTTCCATTACTTCCTTCGGGGCAGTAAGCAATTTGCCTTGCTTGTCCTTTATAAATTTAAGAGGACATTGTTTTTCCTTCCTCATGTTCTTTAGGGTCTTATAGAACAATTTCTGGTTTTCTTGCGCATCCTTTTCTAGCTTTTCTCCAAATTCTTCCCAGGACTTCTGTTTTGCTGCTAGCACCTTGTTCTTTGCTTCTGTTCTGAGTATCACATATTCTCTATATTTCTCTATTTGTCCTGCTGTGTTTTTAGCTCCCAAGTATTGTTTCCATGCCATTTTCTTCTCTCTTATTTTCTCTTTGACTTCTTCTGTCCACCAAGGTGTCCTCTTTCTCTTGTTCCCAAGTCGGACTTCACCACATGCTTCTGCAGCAGCTGTCTTTATGATGTCCTTGAATTTAAGCCACAGGGTTTCCAAGTCATCAGGTTGTTCTTCTGTGTTTCTCACCGCTGTAGCAATAAGCCCCTGATATCTGGTCTTAATTTCTGGATCTTTCAGCTTGTAGGTCTTAATGCTCATTTCTTCCGTTCGTTTACTTGGTTTCTTGCGTGGTGCTGGGCAGTTCCTAGGCTGAGCAACTCTTTCAGTTGTTCTTTTAATTGTAAGCAGGTAGTGATCACTTCCAATCTCTGGCCCCCTCCAGACTCTAGCATCCCGGACATATTTGAATGAGCTCCTCCTAACAATGGCATAGTCGATCACTGACTTCTCATTCTTTGTTGGTTCACACCTAGTATATGCATGTATGCGCTTATGGGGGAACTTTGTGTTGGTAATGATCAGATTCTGCTCACTGCAGAATCTGAGGAGTCGCTTTCCATTGTCATTGAGAGTATCTTCTCCATATCTTCCGATAACTCCACCCCATCTAGCATGGTCATTTCCAACTCTGGCATTGAAATCTCCGAGCATGATAATTTCATCTAGGCAGTCATCCACTGTCCTTTGAAGCAGCTCGAAGAATTCTTACTTGACCTCTGCTCTCTCATCCTCATTTGGCCCATACACTATGACCAGGTTGACTATGGTTTCTCCTTCTTTTAGTTTTACAACCATAATGCGCTCCGAGACAAAGTTCCATCCCTTGATACTATCTTTCTGGTTTTTGGCCACAATGCAACCCACGCCCCCTTTAGCTCTTTCAGATGTGGGTACACCGCTGTATAGCAGAGTGTTGCCATCGAGATCCATGACTCCTTGTCCCTTTTTCTTTGTTTCGGTAATAGCCAGGATTTCTAGTTTTGCTTTCCTCATCTCTTCCATCAGCTCCTCTTCTTTCCCATTTATACTTCTTGTGTTCCATGTTCCATAAGTCGTAGTCCGTAGTCCGTTCCAGTTCGTCGCCTTTAAAATCAGTCCGGTTTTCTCTCTTATATTGCTTGTAATCATAGTTTTAGACAAACAGGTGATTGGCCTGTTGTGCCTTTGCATGGTGGAGGGGCTGCCTCCTTACGGCCTCCATGCAGGCCGCCCTCCTCCTTTTTCATCCGGGCTTGGGACCGGCATAGGCGGAGTTGAAAAGGAATAAACACTATACAAAATTTAAGCTCTCTGTGACATGTCCTTCATGGTCAGGCCCAAGACTTATGTCAATCCCCTTGTATTTCAAATGGGTGTGCTGAAGGTATATATTCAGTACTAATATTCTTGTACATAAACGTGTTCATGGTTACTCAGAAATGTGTTCATGTTGACTGTGACAAAATGTAACACATATGCCTTATGATTCTACGAAGAGCAGAAAACGGCGACTAATAAAATCGCGCAAAATTTTGCAGATATCTTGTCTCGCCGGCAAGGCGTATAATGAATGGAAATGGCCGATATTTGTGTTTTACCTTACGTAGTTTAGGAGAAGCACAAGAAAACCGATGGACGGGTGGAAATGAAAGTTGTTTAGTTTGTTCGAGGAAAAGTTTGTACAGATATAAGGAAAGTTTCAGTTTTGCTGAAGTTATGGAGAAAATGCAACGTAAATGGACCAATTTGTTCAATAATATTATTTCAGTCCTCTTGAAAAATTCATAAGTATTCGAAATCAGAACGGATTTCGAAAAACAGCATATACAAAGAAAACTGGCGATCCACTAGATCAAAGGAGACACCAACGACAGCAATAGATGATCTAGATGAGAAGAACGAGGAAGATGTGTGAAACGGACCAGGCACCGATTACAAGATTTCTGTTCACGAAATGCTTTTACAAACTGCAGAGACAAGTTGTGACGTCAGCGGTTTTTCATCCAGCGTACTATGGCCTATAAAAAGATAGATGCAATTTCAAAACCTACATATACGCCAAAGTTCAGAATACAGAGCGGACATAAGGAGAGAAGCTTGTCAAGACGCTATTTTCGATCTGTTTGTCCTGCAGCTCCTACCTACCACAAAGCCAGTGTCCACGCTTGTATTACTGACCAATACTAGAGGGTATGTTGAATTACAATGTATATATTTGTGAATATAATTAAAATTTTATTGCAGGTTCATAAGTCTGTGTTATCAGGATCAATCCCAGAGGATTGACTCACAAAATAATTATGTGGTTGGATGCAAACAAACCAGATGCCTACAAAGATTCAGCAGAGTATATCCTTTTCAGGATTGCTCTAAAGAAAGTTACAGCACTTTTAGAGACGACTTGGCAGTCTGAAGTCGTAAGGGTGACTGGAAGCATCATGAGTCATGTACGAATACTGTTAATATGTTTTATATGAGATTTTACTGTCATAGTTGCATATATACACCTGTAATACTGACTATGAACATAAACATGTGTCATGCATACACATGCACCACTCTGAATACTTCACACTCATGGACACTTAGACTTGTGGGTCCTAAGGAAGAGGCAATCCACTTGTTTTATGTTGTTTCAGGTCCTTGTTGGTATTGCTAAAGAAAGTCTAAGAAGCTTAGACCCACTTGTGTCATCCTATAAGAAGTAAAGGAGCATCATTTTGAGAATCAAGTTTTCGTGTGCTGAGCTGCATCATTGTTTGGTGGTTCGTTGCAAGGCATTCAAGGCGTCAGTATCATCACCATATTAACCTGAACTAGTTCTGGATCGCGACAATATGTCTTTCTTTCCAGTAAACATAAGTAAAAAACTGTGACATTCAAACTACTACAAGTGAGAAGTCCAAACAATGAAGAACCTTTGTATAATGATGAGACGATTGTCAGTACCCTCAACTAAGACCAGAACATTAATTAAGTGAAATTCATAAATGTATTCTTGTGAAACACCTGTGTATATAAAGATATATATATATTTCAATTTGCATTCCAAATTTTAATTGCAAGAAGGAGGAAGAGAAAAGAAAATAAAAAAAATTAATACATGATTTATTAATTGTATTTTCTGACTTGTCAATTCCATTTGGTTCAATATTTTATTTTATTGAATTAAATCTGTTCTATTGTTTAGCATAGGGTAGTTATTAACGAATGGGCACCCTATTCTCTGGTTCGGCTCATTAGCATCCTGACAAGAGTACTTTACAGCCTTTACTACTCCAGTGCCATCCATACACCAGTGCTCATTTCTGAGACAGGTATACTTGAGTTGTCAGAATTTTTTTTCTGAATTATCATCTACATCATCATCAATAACTACCAACTTCGTTACATTGACTCATACACGTGTCCATGTTGACACAGACATCTTACGTCCGCTAGCTTTTTGAGAACAAGTACTCACTATTGCTCCTTTGAAGTTTTCGGATGGTTTATGAATGTCGGGATATACAGTTAGATGGTTTATGAATATCGGTACAAACAGTTAGATGGTTTATGAATGTCGGTACATACAGTTAGATGGTTTATGATTGTCGGTACATACAGTTAGATGGTTCATGAATGTCGGTACATACAGTTAGATGGTTTATAAATGTCGGTACATACAGTTAGATGGTTTATGATTGTCGGTACATACAGTTAGATGGTTCATGAATGTCGGTATATACAGTTAGATGATTTATGATTGTCGGTAAATACAGTTAGATGGTTCATGAATGTCGGTACATACAATTAGATGGTTTATGAATGTCGGTACATACAGTTAGATGGTTTACGAATGTCGGTACATACAGTTACATGGTTTATGAATGTCGGTATACATATTTACTAATGTTAACTTTTTATTGATGAGGGAAATCAATTTAGATTACCGCTTCTAAACCTATTTGAGATCCTGCGCCTCGAAACAGCATCTTAAGAAGCATTGCACCCCTTTATTGCATCTTAAGAAGCCTCACATCCAATTATCTTCTAACTCGCAAAATATGTCAGAAATACGAACAAGAGATGAAAGTATTGTTTTTTACATGAAATCAAAATAAAAATATCACTGTATAATAAATTAGGACATGCAGTGAGTCCCGAAAGAGAGAAACTGGTCGTTAGAAGCACTTGTATTAGGAGCGCTTCTATGAGTAATTTTCAGTGTTTTCTCACACAGCTGTAGACATAGTGAAAATAATTCTTTCGACTATAACCCAAATCAGTAGTGTTTGAAATAGGTTGATATTTTAAATACAATATATTCATAAATATAGGATGAAAGATAAATACTTTAAAATTGTATAGTAAATGTTACAATATAATGAACACTTAGCATGTTACGTTTAAACGTAATCATGAGTTTATTTGATTAATGAGGCTTCTGACGCTTCTTCTTCTTAAGTTGTACTTGAGAAAACGTAATTTTTACAAAGTGACCGGTGTCACGAGAGGGTTAGATGTTATTTAAATTCTTTAGTATCCTGGACACAAAATTGTATCAGGTGATACCAGGATAGTGCCAGATAAGAGTCTGGTCTTATACGAAATACCCCCTTCTCTGAAAAGAGTAAGGGTGTATAGACATCAAAGGTAGGATCAAACTGTATAAGTTCCTAGAGAAGATGGTAATGTATTACTCTAAGTCCCTACGTGTTCCCTCTCCAGATCCTCCTCTGTTAATTGTATTATTATTATTATTAATAACTCTGCTAGGGGTAATAACTTAATTATCTACCAACAGAAACTGTAACTTAACTTAAAGAATTTAAGTAAGTCTGCTGTTAAATATCTACAATTTATTTTTACACGTTTTCTTTTCTTGTTAAAATCTTTCACTGAATTCAAAAAGTTGATTACAAAATTAACTAAATAAAAACACTTGCAAATAGTTAAAATTATTTACAGTCTTTTATCTTTGTATGAACGTTCTCCTTTCTAGGCTGAAATCACTGTAGGTGTAGACTGTCTGTACTTTATGATTTATTTTATCTTCTTCACAGTTATTGGAATTAAGTAACCACTGACTAGGACGTTTGCCTAGCAAAAATGCACTGTTTATTCACTATAGTCTATCTAGTTTGTGGTGATGCTGTGATAAACTATACAGTAGCCTTGGGTGGCTACTTAGCTTGAGGTCTTGATTTGGTAGTCTGTTCCACCTTGGGTCTGACAAGAAGACTGTCTCGTCCAGGCTTTTGGATCTGTGTGACCGGCGCTGTATCATAAAAGGGCACTCGCACCTCTGAATCCTATAGTGGAGTCTGGCTCCTAAAGGTGGCAGGTAATTGCAGGATGTAACCTGAAAATATATTTAATTTCACCACTGTATTGCCTATCTCTATCTCCTTATCACAGAAGTAGGAGATGAGAGATAGTTTTCAGACAACAGAGTGCAGGTAGACGCACAGGTCACATCAAGTCAGCATTAATACAATTCAGTTCACTGTGAATACAATTTTCCTTCAAATCCTTAGTTAGAGCTATTTGTCCATGATTCGTCTCCATAAATTTATTAAGTTTTGTAGAAAAATACCAAGTGATCTCTTAATCAATGCAGTAAAACAATTCCTTTCATCCTCCCTCGTGTTCCTGGTATGTGATCCATTCCATCAAGAAATAGACACAACCTTGCTACCATTCTCAATCGATTGGAATATTTTCACAAGCTTGGCTTTTGCTTCCAGAAAATTACACAGTAGTTCAAACACGTTCTAACACACACTGTAATTAATCTATATATATATATATATATATATATATATATATATATATATATATATATATATATATATATATATATATATATATATATATATATATATATATATATATATATATATATATATATATATATAATTTGAGTTACGTATTATATTGTGTTTATGGTGATTCGCGTTAAAAAATATCTGGCATGTCTCGCAATCCCATGAGGTGTATGCACCCTTGTTATAAAGAAGTACTTACTTAGTCGTTCCCCTTCTACCGTGAGGTGTAGAGGTTTGGAAGAGAGAGCGCCAGACTATCCTATCGGCTGCCTTCCTCCTGGCCTGGTTCCATTCTAGTCCTCGGTCCTTCAAAGATTGTCTAATGTTGTCCTCCCAGTGGATTCTGGGTTGTCCTGTGGGTCTGGATCCCTGGTTCTTTGTTTCCCATTCTTGTCGTAGTAGCCGATCTTCTCCCATTCTGCAGACATGGCCAAACCATCTTAGTTGGGACTGTTCTATTTGGGTCTGCAGGGGATGGGATTTTAGGCCTTGATGTATCGTCTGGTTGCGGGCCATGTCTCTTCTTGTTACTTCAACCACCTTCCTCAGATACCTCATTTCTGAGGTTCGGATCTGGCTTTTGTGGGTTGTAGTCATTGCCCATGACTCGCATCCATATGTCAAGACTGGGACATAGGTGGAGCGGTATTCAGCCATCTTCGTTTTCTTACCAACCTCTCTCTTGCTAAGGAATCCTCGATTTATGGCCTGAAAAAGTCTCCCAGCTGCTGCTTTTCGAGTGGCCTTTGATGCCTCCCTTTCGGTCTATAATAGCTCCGAGGTATTTAAAGTGGTCGACCTGCTCCAGGACCTGTTCTCCCAGCTTAATCTGATGTCTTCTTTCTTCTCGTGATATCACCATGGATTTTGTTTTAGAGCTGCTTATGGCTATCCCTCTCTTCTCCAGCTCTTCCTTCCAGACTTGCAGGTTGGATTGGAGATGTGCCTCTGATTTAGCAATCAGGGCAATATCATCAGCAAATGCCAGCTCTGAAATACAGACCTGTCTCATCTTCCAGTACCCCACTTAATACTTTCTTGTTCTCTCCTTATGTGCCTTGATGACATCGTCCATGAGGATTATGAAAAGATAAGGCGACAGGATATCACCTTGTCTTAAACCAGTGGTGGTCCTGAACTCTTCTGACTTATTATTTGCTGTCCTCCCATAATTTCTGCAAGACTTGTAGAAGCTCTGTATAGCATTAAACAGAGGTGCTGGAATGTTCTTCCTTCCCAAACAGTCCCAAAGTTTGCTCCAGGGGACCCTGTCAAACGCCTTTTCCAGATCTATGAAACAAAGATGGATCTCACTCTTATACTCAAGGGCCTTTTCACTCAGCTGTCTGAGTGTGAAGATTAGGTCGTGAGTACTTCGGTTTACTCGGAATCCGCACTGGACCTCATCCAATTGTGGCTCAGCTAGGCGTCGGAGTCTCTGCTGTAGGATTCTAGAGTAGATTTTACCAGGGACACTGAGAAGGGATATGCCTCTATGGTTTCCACATTATCGATTGTCACCCTTTTTGAAAATTGGTGTTATGATGGCAATCTCCCAATCCTTTGGTATGGTCTTGTTGCACCACGCTGCCTGTAGGACCCTTAAGAGTAATAGATCGCCTGATGCTCCCATGTACTTAACCATTTCTGGTGTTATACCATCATACCCTTCTGGTTTGCCCATCTTGATTTTCTCTAGTGCTGCCTTCAGTTCTTCCATCTTTATGTCATCTTCACCACCATTGGTTTCCTCTTCTGTGCTAGTGGTTATCATTTCTGATGCTTGACCTTGCTCACCATCCAGGAGTTCTGAGAAATATTCTTTCCATCTTTCCATTACTTCCTTCGGGGCAGTAAGCAATTTGCCTTGCTTGTCCTTTATAAATTTGAGAGGGCATTGTTTTTCCTTCCTCGTGTTCTTTAGGGTCTTATAGAACAATTTATGGTTTTCTTGTGCATCTTTTTCTAGATTTTCTCCAAATTCTTCCCAGGACTTCTGTTTAGCTGCAAGCACCTTGTTCTATGCTTCTGTTCTGAGTGTCACATATTCAGTATATTTCTCTATTTGTTCTGCTGTGTTTTTAGCTTCTAAGTATTGTTTCCATGCCATTTTCTTCTCTTTTATTTTCTCTTTGACTTCCTCTGTCCACCAAGGTGTCCTCTTTCTCTTGTTCCCAAGTCGGACTTCACCACATGCTTCTGCAGCAGCTGTCTTTATGATGTCCTTGAATTTAATCCAGAGGGTTTCCAAGTCATCAGGTTGTTCTTCTGTGTTGCTTCCCGCTGTAGCAATAAGCTCCTGATATCTGGTCTTAATTTCTGGCTCTCTCAGCTTGTAGGTCCTAATGCTCATTTCTCCCGTTCGTTTACTTAGTTTCTTGCGTGATGTTGGGCAGTTCCTAGGCTGAGCAACTCTTTCAGTTGTTCTTTTGATTGTAAGCAGGTAGTGATCACTTCCAATCTCTGGCCCCCTCCAGACTCTAGCATCCCGGACATATTTGAATGAGCTCCTCCTAACTATGGCATAGTTATAAAGAAGTACCTTAGATAAATGAATAGACACAATAGTATATGTCTATTAACTCTATTTGATCTCCACATTTGAAAATACAGTATCGAATTTGTTGACGATTAAACCGACTTTCGTGCTATGGTACACACAAGAGATGATAGACTAACAACTAATTGCAAGCATAATATGTCATTATAAGGAAGAGAAGATTTTCCGCAACAAAATGATGCACGCAACAACAATTCGGAACAGTATTACCAGGAGAAGAGATCACATTATTGGCGTACCTTTTGATGGAGACTGTTAAAAAGTTCAGCATTCAGAACTAGGTTAAGAAGCAATGCAGGTCATTAAAATGCTCCACGGCTGAAAAACAAGTAAAATTCAGCCTTAAAACTAAATTCAGGATGTTCAAGAACGATACCCTAAATGTATTTTGGCTAATACAGCACTACATCTGGAGTGATCGTCGTTGACATTTACCCAGCTGTAAATGGCTATCTGATTAGAGAAGGCGAAGGCAGCAAGGAAGCGAACCGGTCACCTACCCTCTTAAAGCTGGGATATAGTACAGTGAAGTCTGAAGCGAACCGGTCACCCACCCTCTTACAGTGAAGTCTCTAACACTTCACTCCCCTACGGCAGCATCCACAGAAATGAAATATTGGCAGACGTACACATGGAACTGGGAGCCGCGGTAGCACAGTGTTTAGTGCACTGGCTTCCTGGCTCGGTGGTCCATGTTGAGATGGACTACAGAGATCTGTTGATATATCAAGATGTTAAGACACTTCTGTTGTTGTTGTTATTGATTTAGCGGTGTTTGGGCTTTCGCCCTGCGGCCCAAATGCCTTGTAGTTGCATGTGTTGGCAAGTTGTTGTTTCGCTCCATATAAGGTGTTCCATTTATCTGTGCACTCAAAGAGATGGTTGTCAGCAGTTTCATAAGGGTAGGTACATAGCTGGCACTCTGGAGTGTGTAGTGGTTGGATTATGTTCAAGTGATTGTTCAGTGGTATATGTTGTGTTCGGAGCAGAACAAATGGTGCTGTTACCCCTCCTGATACTTATTTTGAACTGGTATCTCTTATTTAAAAAAAAACACTTCTTTTGAAATAAGAGATACCAATATGTCCGCGAAAGTAACACTATTGAAAAAAAGGACACGACAGAACTGCCTGGCGTAAAGATAAACGTTACAATGACACTGTGGCTGCTATATCCGATGCGACATGGATAGCTGGAAAAGGTGAACGTATGAATAAGTACTAAAACTGCCCAAGATAATCTCACTGAAATTTGTCTCGAGCAAAATGTAAGGATAAGTTCCGCAAATAGAATGAGAATCACTGGCAGATATTAATAGGGATACTGGAAATTAACTGTCTCTTAGCAGATTGAGAACCCTATGAGTAGACTAAGAGTTAGTAGTTATCCAGGCCACACTTTTCCCTAAGGTACGGTACTGAATTAGAATGAATAAAGCGAGAACAGCCTTTTGTCGTGAAACATTCTAAATCCACATATCTAAATTAAAAAGTAAATGTAAAGCCTAACGAATTAATTCAATAAAAGGAAAGAAGAATGGTAAAATACCAGTGCTGTCACAATGGCGTACAAAAATCCCCCTTTTTCTACTTCGTCTGCATAATTGTAATGCTTTCACGTTTACTAGTAAAGCTTACTGCATCAACTACACGCGTTTCAAAAAAAAAAAAAAAAAACTGGTACTGTGTTTCTTAGAAAACCTTGAGATACGCACACTGCTTAATGACCTAGATAAAATACTAGCATTAATATCATTATATACACTGCGTAATGAAAAGACAGACGGACTTATGAGAGGTAGAGAGATGCACGGAGGAACACAGGCAATACTACCACAGTCTCGCGATTAATAGTAACGCCAATCCCACGCGTAAGGCATGAAGCACTAACTTTTTTTCAAATAAACAGTGACAAAAAACACTACCAATACACGGTTAGGTTTTGAAAACATGTTTAATGCTTATTAGGAAACATGACATTCTACTGTTTTATGTCTGAAATCCTGACTTTATACTGACAGAACAGTCGAAAAGGTAGGACAGGTGGCGGTTATAAAACAATAAAAAATAAAAAAAACAAATACACGACTATCCTAGAATACATATTTTGAACGGAGCCACTTAGCCCCATTAAATTTATATATTTGGGTGCCTTAGGACTTGCTGACAAAGAATATGTTAAGTGTTATGCACATAGTCTAGTAATTAACAAATTATAGCCAAAATATTATAGGGGTGTTGTCTGACAGCACCACATCATATTTGCTCATGTTTGGATACTGCTTTAGGGGAATGAGGCCACTACGTTAAATCCGATTTGATTGGTTAGAATTATATGTAAGGCGAAACATGATTAATCGACTGCAAATACTATTTTGGTTGTTAAGGGAAACGTAGGAAGGGTAAATTTTTTCAAATGCTTTTGTAAACATGGTCTTATTGGCTAGACCAGTTGATATAGTCAATTAGGAGCGTCTGTTCAGTGCCACTTTTTGAAATTAAACGGTGTAGAAGCAAGTGCGTTGAGATCCAGTTCATATTTTTCTAATGAAAGCCTGGGACAGAGGCAGATCGGAATTGTGCCATAACTCATCGCCAGTCAACGTATTTGTTTAATATTTCCTTGAATTGTGGTAAGCTAGACATATTTGATCTCTTTTAGATGAAAATTGAATGTGAATTGATAATTTATGTCTGTATGTGTGTGGTTCAGTAACAAACATGAGGCAAAGTCTAGATATTGCTCCAACCTGAACAAAACTTGTCGGAGAGGAGTATAACTGCATGGGATTGCCAAATAGTACTATGACACCTATCTTAATGAATAGAAAGAAATAATGCTGGAATTGCAGAGGCGTTGTAACCATTAGGGAGAGGAATACTGGTGTATGTTGTTACATGAGAAGCTAACAGTTGGCCTACAGCGCTGAACTCAGTGTTTGTTATGTATTGTGCTTCAGTGTGGAAATAGATTATAAATTAGTTCTGAAGTAGGAGGTACAACCTTCTTGTTTCAGGGACCATGGTACTAACGTATTGAAGCAGCACCTGGTCTGAGTTTTGCTGAACCCAGAGGCTGGTAGCATACTCCTTGGTCAAGATAGCGACCAGTATTGTTTCTCAAGGAAACGGTGAAGCAAGCGAGCAGTGGAGACTGTTTCCTGCCGCCCACACAAAAGTTAAGAGTTCGTGGCCAGAGCAGCTCAATCTTGTGTATACCCCCCTCTAAAAGTGACTTTACCTTAATTCAAGAGGGACATTTATTTGTTTCAAATCAACAGAAACTGTGAACCTTGTGGTGAAGTGGGATGTTATAAATATTTATAGGGGACTTAGTGTACTGACTGAGATCAGCTGTGAAGGTATCTATATCTAATAAGAGTAGTGTATTCTAGATAACCTTACTTGCTACCACATATATATATATATCTCAGTCAGAATTATTCTGGAATAGTGTGATGACTACGTTGTATGTCTAGGGTATGTGTATGATGAAGTGTAAGTCATAACAACAACAGACAGATAAACAATTTAATTTATTCCACCACACTTGACAACACTGTGACACTCACATACATATAACACTCTAAAGGATATCTTAAAGGAGTCACTGATAACTTTTCAAATAACAATATGTATTCATTGCTGTTATGAATGAATATGTGTCCTGATTCAAATACAAAGGGAACCAGGAATCAAAATCAATTTTAATTACCAGTTATATGTACAGAATTTCTCAATATGAATATTGTAGTGACATATATTATTAAAAGTATCCTATGTGTGTCAGTTGTGTAGTAGTAATATGAGGTAATACTGGTTTTGTTTTGTTCAAGCTCTGTTGGTATTTGTCATCATGACTTCAATAGTTTGTCTTTATGGGAGCTAGTATTGGAGATGTTCTCAGTTCCTGTTATTAAAACAATTTACTTCCCCTCTTAAGTTTATGTTACAATGTTATTTTAAGATGGGGTACATAATTTTGAGCTCAGCTGGCCACATCAGCTTATCTTGCGTGATGGCGGCAGGAAAATACTCCTCTGCTCGATTTCTCCCCTGTGCTCTGGAGACACCTCACTGATAGCTAAATGGACCAAGGAGTATGCTGTCCGACTCTGGATTCAGCACAGCTCTGACCAGGTGCTGCTCAATACCATCAAGACCACGGTCCCTGAAAACAAGAAGGATGTACCTTCTACTTCATAACTAATTGATACTCTCTTTTTACACTGAGCACAATACATCATAAACATTGAGTTCAGAGCGTTAGGCCAACTGTCAGCTTCATCTGAAATACTTTATACCAGCATTAACCTCCTTAATGGTTACTACGCCTCTGCACTTCCAGCATTATTTCTTCTAATCAATCATCTAGGTGTCAGTGTACTGTTTGGCCATTCCATGCAGTTTTACTTTCCTCCGACACCTTCTGTTCAGGCTGGAGCATTATAGGCTTTACATCATGTTTGCTACTGAACTACACATATATACAGGCATAAATTAACAATTCACATTCAATTTTCATTAAAAGATACTGAATGTTTCAAGCTTACCACAATTCATGGAAACAAACACAGATACGTTGATTAGCAATGAATTCTGGCACAAATACTGGCACAAATTCCCATCTGCTTATGTTCCAGGCTTTTATTTTAGCAAAAATGTGAGCTGGCTTCAACGCACTGTTGCTTTATCAAGCTTATTTGAACTAGTGGTCTCGAACTAACGCTCCTAAGTGAGTATATCAGCGAGTCTGGCCAATGGAGCCACGTTTCGACAAGGGTTTGAAAAAATTTTAACTTCCTACGTCTCCCCTAACAACCAAATATAGTATTTATAGTCCGACCAATCGTGTTTAGTCTTATATTTGTTGCGCTCCAATCAATTTGGAGTTTACATGGTAGGCTATTTCCGTACGCAAGGTTTTTTTCAAACACGTTATAAAAAAATTTTATGAGCAGAAATGATTTCATGCTGTCAGGCATCCCCAATATTTTATTTTGGTTATAACTTGTTAATTCCTAGACTATTTGCATAACGTTGTACATATTCTTTGACAGCAAGCCCTAAGGAACCCAACTATACAAATTTAAAAGAGCTAAGTGGCTGCGTTCAAAATATGTATTTTCTAGGATAGTCGTGTAGTTGTTTTTTTATTTTTTATGTTAGAACCGCCACCTGTCCTGCTGTACTGTCAGACTAATGTCAGGATTTCGGACATAAAACAGTAGAATGTCAGGTTTCCCCAATAAGCGTTTTTCAGGTTTTAAAACCTACTCTGGGAAGGGTAGTGAATTTATCACTGTCCGTCTGAAAAAAAAGTTAGTGCATGTGGCCTTACACGCGTGATAGTAGTAATTGTGTATCGCGCGACGCGTGTTGCATGCGTTCCTGATTTTCAGCCCTCCCTCTCTCTTTCTATTTGAGTCCATCTGTTCGTTCGTTTTGGTAACGCAGTATAATTAATGTTAGGATTAATTTAGGTCATTACGCAGTCTGCCTCTCAATGTTTTTCCAAGAAATACAGCACACGTTTCATTGAAGA
This sequence comes from Oreohelix idahoensis, assembly GCA_024509875.1. Taxonomy (NCBI): domain Eukaryota; kingdom Metazoa; phylum Mollusca; class Gastropoda; order Stylommatophora; family Oreohelicidae; genus Oreohelix; species Oreohelix idahoensis. The sequence continues at coordinate 170,365 of JAMPIV010010561.1, forward strand.
AAGCGGGTAATAATATAGTAGGCTTTTACTATCAACGTGAAAGCGTTACAATTTGCAGACGAAGCATAAAACAAAGGGGATTTCGAATACATTCCTTGTGACAGCACTGTTATTGTACCATTGCTCTTTTCTTTATTAGAATTTATTTGTTACGCTTTACATTTACCTTTTAATTTATATATGTGGATTAGAATATTCCACGACAAACCTTACCAATATTATTTCCACCAGAAACAAACACTTGAAGTCATGATGACAAACAACAACTTAGCTTGAAAAGCCAGTATTACCTCATAGTCCTACATCACAGCTTACACACATATTGCAATAATAATATATGTCAATACAAAGATCCTATCTATAAATTGTGTACATACAACTTGTGATTACATTTGATTGTGATTCCTGGTTCACTTTGTAGTTGAATCAGGATATCTATTAATGAAAGGAATTAATACATATTTTTAAAAGTTACACTTGACTTATTAAGATAGTCTTATAGAGTGTTCTATGTATGTGAGTGTCACAGTGTTGTAAAGTATTGTGGATTAAATTAAATTGTTTATCTGTCTGTTGGTTGTTGTGAACATACACTTCATCATTATCATAACCCTAGACATTCAACGTAGTCATCACAATATTCCAGAATAAGTCTGACTGAGATATAAATGTGGTAGCAAAGTAAGGTCATCTGTAATAAGTTAGTTGCTTATCCTTTACAGGACGTGGCAATCAACCCCAGCTTTTATTGGCTGTTTTTGTGATTTTTCTAGGCAATTTTTACGTTCAGTAGTTTGCCATTGCTTTCTGAACGGTACGGCGCTTATACCATTGTTAAAAATCCACACAAAGCGATTTGCTACCAAACCGCCTGCAGCAGGTTTCGAACCTGGTATATCTGGATTATGAAACTGCGTTCATATCCATTAGGCCACAGACGCCGACCATCTGTAATACACCACACTTATTAGATACAGATACCTTCACAGCTGATCTCAGTCAGTACACTAAGTCCCCTATAAATATTTATAACATCCCACTTTACCACATATATTGGGGTCCTGTCCGGGATTTTGAATCTTCTCCTATTATATATATTGGGGATAATTCACTTCAGGGAATATATAAAAAATTGACTATCCTTGGGTGGAAAATAGATAAGGTTGAGCTCTCAGTGCCTGTGGTTGTCCTTAGATAATTAGTTATAGATTGACTTGTTTAAGTTAGACATTGTATAAATTTGCCTGTTAGAAAATGGCGGACCTAGCAAAATTTCGATCTGCTGCTGTGCAGGCTGCTAAAGAGTTAGGAATGGACGGGCAAGTTATGATTGCCTATGTCACTACTGAATGTGACAAATTTATTGAACGTGAAGAAAGAAAATTTGAAACGGAAAGAAAGTTAGAGGCGGAAAAGGAAATTAAGAGGTTGCAGATTGAGGCTGAGGCTAAGGATTGGAGGCGGATAGGGAGATTAAATGGCTCCAGTATGAAGAAAGGAGACAGGCTGCGGAAAGGGAAGCAGAGGAAAGAAAGTTGACTGCAGAGAGGGAAGCAGAAAAGGAGGAGAAGAGATTACAAAGGGAGCATGAGTTACGACTTAGGGAGTTGGAAGTTCAAGGCCATGCTCCTGAAAATGGTGCCAGTCCCTTTACCTCTGATGCCACTGCTAGTCAGGGAGCCTCAACCTCAGCTATGAACCTTCATTTAGATCATTGTGTTGAGAAAGAAGATGATATCGAGAGCTATCTAAATAGATATGAACTGTTAGCTACCACGTATGGGTTAGAGAGAGAAAGGTGGAGCTTAAAGTTATCACAAGGGCTTCATGGTACGGCTTATGAAGTTTTTGCCAAAATGAGCAGAGATGATCAAGAAAATTATGACATGCTAAAGCAGGCTCTTTTGTTAAGATATGAAAAGAATGGTGAATTTTATAGAAAAAAATTTAGGAATGCTAAACTACTGTCAGGTGAAACCTATCACCAGTTCTCTGCACGGTTAGAGACATACTTGGAGAAATGGACTTCTCTGGGGAAAACCCAAGATCTTAAGGAAATGATCCTTATAGAACAACTAAGAGAGTCCATGGCTCCAGACCTGAGAAAGTTTCTCATAGAACAAGGTGCAGAGAGGCTGGGTGAGTTACTAAATGTTGCTGAAAGGTATCAAGCAGCTCAAGCAGAGGTAACAAGTAATAAAAAGAAACAGTTAGATAATTTTAAGGCACCACAGAACTTTAATAAATTTGATCCTAGAGATCAGAACAAAGGTAAGCACCAGTTTGATAGGCCACGGTATGACAATAAAAATAAAAACCCACAATTCGATGAAAGGAAATTTGATGAAAGAAAATCTTTCAACCAAAAAAGGAGGTGATGTAAAAATTGTCGGATGGACAATCATGACACTGACCGTTGTAGAAGGAATCCTATAGTAATGGCCACCTTTCAGGTCAGGTCGACCTCAAGAAAGGAGGAGGATATTATGATAAATACCACTCCAGAAGAGTTGAGGAAGGCGCAAGCTGGGGATAAGACCCTCAAGCCTTGTTTTAAAAAATTGTCCAATTGTCACACACCTCCAGGAAAAGGAGACTTCTATATGAAGAACAAACTAATATACCGGAAAACTGGAACTAGATCCAAAGGTCAGGGACAGCTAGTACTTCCTAAAAGGTATAGGACAGACTTAATAAGGAGCTTACATGTGAAACAAGATGGGGACCATGAGAAAATAGGTACCATCATTCAAAAGGTGGCTCAGAATTGTTATTGGCCCAAGGCAAGGTGGGACATTGAAAATTTTGTAGAGAGATGTGGCATATTACATGAGGGAACACCCACAAGTGGGAATAGTGATCAGGACCTCTATACGCCACGGGGCAAACGTAGGTCTGACACTGAAAAGAAAAATAAATTTAATAAAGTGGACCAAGTGGATTGGGAAGCCCCTTTTCACGGACAATCTTCAATTGACTGTTTTACTATGGCCACTATGCAGAGAGTGCAAAAAGATGTCTTACCCCAGGATAAGCCGAAAATCCCTCGATCGGACTTAAGTGAACTGGAGGAAGAAAAAAGAGAGCCGAGATCTCTCATAAAGAATTCTAAGTGGGGAAAAAGCCCCAAGAAAAAAATTGGTAGCGGTCGTTTTGTGCATGATGATTCTGGGAAGAAAAATCATCACTACAGAGCTTCGAGTGGAAAGGACCTGACATGTGCCAGGAGAACTAAGTTTGGGAATTTAAAAGTCCATATGTACGAACGAACGAACGAACGAACGAACTTTATTTTCAAAGGGTTAAGAATTGGGCACGCAGGCCCGTCTGACATTCTGCCCTTCCTCTCTCTCTCATCATGTATACTGTATCCTTTCATCCTCACATTTACTTTAAGCATTATTAAGGCATTTATCATTATAAAAGTAATATAACATCAAACATTTGCAATAATCATCATAATTAAAGTATGTTTTTAAAATAAATAAAGATAGATAGATAGATAGATAGATAGATAGATAGATAGATAGATAGATAGATAGATAGATAGATAGATAGATAGATAGATAGATAGATAGATAGATAGATAAATAGATAGACAGACAGATAGATAGATAGATAGATAGATAGATAGATAGATAGATAGATAGATAGATAGATAGATAGATAGATAGATAGATAGATAGATAGATAGATAGATAGATAGATAGATAGATAGATAGATAACGAACGAACGAACGAACAAACTATATTTTCAAAGGGTTAAGAATTGGGCACGCAGGCCTGTCTTACATTCTGCCCTTCTTCTCTCTGTCATCTTACATACCGTATCCTTTCAAAAGCACATGTATTTTTAGCATTATTTAAGCGTACAAAATTATCGAGGTAAAATAATAACATACATTTGTAACATCCAGACATAATCAAATTTAAGGGGGGGGGGGGGGGGGGGGAGGGGGGGGGGGGGGGGGGGGGGGGGGGGGGGGGCGGGGGGGGGGGGGGGGGGAGAATTATTAATTAAAATAGATTAACAAAAATTAATACCTTAAAAAAAAAAAAAAAAAAAAAAAAAAAAAAAACTAACAAACACAATCAAAACAATTCATACAGTAAATAAGACATAATTAGAAACGTAATCAGATAATGGTGGCATATAATAAGAACTCGTGACAATTTGGAAATCTGCTGAAATAGCTGGGACTTCATGTGTTGTCAGCGCATGCGAAAAATGTTCCCACAGGTGAGCAACTTTGAGTCCCAAGCAGATACTGCCACAGGGAGTGAATTGTTGACGCCTCCACTACACGAGATCCAGTTTTATGACCTATGCTCCTTAGGGAGGTAAAGGGTATTGACTGAAAGATGAGAATCATGCATATAGGCCCGTCTTGCATTTATCCCTTCCTCTTACTCATCTTTTATTGCTAGGTATCCAGACATTCTCCAGCATACTTAAGGTATTAGTTCAGAGGCGATGCAACATTATAAGTAGTATAAAAGCATACATTACAGTATCTGATTACAATTAAGAAGTAAGGTATATTAAAATGAAAAACTAGATCATCAGACCCTCCATACAGTGTATTAGATAATAATAATTCGAAACATAATCCCTTAGGGCGGCATATAATCCGCACTCATAATGTATTTGAACAGTCTACGATTATATGAGTAGGGACTGTGCATGTTTTTCAGGTCATGTGGAAGATTGTTCCAAAGATGAGCAGCTGAGTAAGCCAAGCTCTTCTTGTACAAATCTAGCCTCGGCTTGGGTAAATCTAACTGGTTTAAGCGCTGACTACGTTTTTCATTGAATTTGAAAAGTGGCCACAGATACGTTGGAGCATTATGTGACAAGATTTTGTGAGCGAATTTAGCTTTGTTAAATAGGAAGCGCTTTCTAAGGGGTAATATTTTAAGATAGTTATATAGATCTATACAATGTGTTTGGTGTTTATCAGCAACTAGGCGCACTGCACGTTTTTGAAGTGAATGAAGCCTTTTTGTGTTGGATATGGAACAACCATCCCAGATTGTGGAACAATAGTCTAGGTATGTTTGTATGTGAGATGTGTAGAACATTTTCCTTGCCCCCTCATCCAGGAAGTGTTTGATTTTGGCTAATTGGTAAACTTTTTGTGCCGTTAGCTTTGTGAGTGCACTTACATGTGAGTTCCAACTTAGGTGCTGGTCAACAGTTAGACCTAGAGTTTTATGTTCATTTACGTTTTCAATTAGTGATGTTCCAATGTAGAGCTGAAGTGTTGTTTTCTGCGAGTTTTGTAGTTTTTGTCTGGTTGATATTAACATACATTTCGTTTTACTAATATTTATTTGCATTCGATTCTCGTTGCTCCACTTAATAATATTATGTGTATCAGTTTGTAAAGATAGTTCTAGTGCAGTGCAACTTTTGTCACTAGTGTAAACAGTACAGTCATCGGCAAACAGGTCACAGGATGAATGTTTGATGTGCAGAGGAAGATCATTAATGTATACGGCAAAGAGAAGAGGGCCGAGAATAGAGCCCTGGGGAACACCGATATCGACAACAGTTGGGTTGGACAAAGAATCATTGTAAGACACCACTTGTTGTCTGTCTGTCAGGAATGATTTAATTAACTTCACCAGTTTATGATGTACTTTCATTGTTTCTAATTTTCTGATTAAAATAGTGTGATCTATCATATCGAATGCTTTTTTTAAAGTCTACAAAGATTGCTCCACATAAAATATCGTTATTGATGTTTAGATGCCAGTTATCTATCATTTTTGTTAAGGCTGTGTGACATGAATGTTTTGGTCTAAACCCCGACTGACTATCAACAAGCAGGTCATTATTAGCTAGGTGTTCTGTTACTGTTTTGTGTATGTGTTTTTCCAGTGGTTTGGACAGCGATGATATAAGAGAAATGGGCCTATAGTTACCAAGGTTGTTATTATCTGATGAACCAGGTTTAACAAGAGGGTATACTTTAGCGATTTTAAAGGCAGATGGAAAGTAACTCCTTGCGATACATTGATTATATATATGTATGTTAGGGTATCAGTAATAGCTGGTGCAGCATAACGCAGTATTCGATTACTGATTCCATCAAGTCCCGATGAGTTATTATCTTTAAGATCAATAAGATAGTTATGAACTTCGTTAACTGTTATAAAAGGAATGTCGCATGGAATGGTGTTAGTACACTTGTTCTCGCAGAACGTAGATAATTCGCTGAAGTCACAAGGGGAAGAAGGTATGGCGGATTTTATATTGTGGATGTCTGCCTGAAAATGATTGCTGAAGTCTGTACAAGTAAATGAAGTATTGGGATTTTGTGAGTCAGGCGAATTTCTTTTGTTCACCAAGGTATTGATTGCCTTCCATATATTTCTACTGTTGCTTTTGCTTTTAACTAAATGACTAAAGTAGTTTTTCTTTTCTCTGCGAATTAAATATTGTACTTTGTTCCTTGCTGCCCGATATGTAATGATGTCCTTATTTTTGTGCGCTCGATCCCTCTGCCTCATAGCGTCAAGTACTTCTTGTGTGATAAATGGAGATTTTATTTGTCTTTTTACGCGAATTTCTTTAGTAGGCGCATGCTTATTAAAAATACTATAAAATGTCAGTGTCCAATATGCAATGGCGTCATCAGGATCAGGAAGTTGGTAAACATCGGCGAAAGGCGCATTTCGCAAATCATTTAAAAATAATTCTTGGTTGAAATTTTTTAGACTTCTATATTCAATACTGATGTGTTTATTTTTTGGAGATTTGTACCCATTTTTTGCCCAAGTGCAACATATGGGATAGTGGTCACTCATAGCAATAGTAGGGATGGAACATTCTATAATGTTATCTGGACACGTTACATATATGTGATCGATCAGTGTGGATGATGTTTTTGTTACTCTGGTAGGTTTGTTGACTATTTGTTTCATGTTGTACGATGCTACGATGTTGGTCCATGTTTGATTTGGCTTATGCATATCAATATTGAAATCCACAAGAAGAATAATTTCATTGACTGTAGTAATTACTTTATCCATCATGTTCGTGAAATCTTCAAACCATGTTGTTCCTACACTGGGATTTCGATAAAGATATCCTATTACAATGGGTCTTTGCTTTTGTGGCTTTACCTCTAACCATATGCATTCTATATCTATGGTCTCTAAATCGTTTCTGCGGCGATAACTGAGAGAAGTGGAAATATAAACTGCTAAACCTGTCTCTAATTGTCTACTAGAATCTCGCCGAATAGTTTTAAACCCATTACGTGCAATGTCACCATCTGTTATTTTCTCATTCAGACGACTTTCTGAAAGTCCAAAAACATGGAAATTTTGATTGAGAACTTGTGTGAGTTCTGGAAGTTTACCTAAAAGATGGTTTACATTCAGATGGCCAAGTCGTAACCCATTCATGGTTAGTAACTGTTCATAAGTACCTGGCATTTATGCTATGTAAAGAAGCTTGCGCTCAAATAAAAAGGTAAATAAATACTAAATTTAACAAATTTTACCAAGGAAGGTGAATTTATGGTGGTATTAATAAGTGGGACACTTTAAACATTAATTACAAACAATTCAGCTAATTAAATTACGTGAAAAATAAGTGAAAAGTGTAACAAATCAAGCGCTCATATCAGACAGGCAAACAGTGTCTAAAAATAAAAAATGAAATTTAAAAAAAAAAAAAAATATATATATATATATATATATATATAATATATATATATATATATATATATATATATATATATATATATATATATATATATATATATATATATATATATATATATATATATATATACAACAATCAACAGTTGCTGATGTTACAAAGACAACTAGGGAGGCCAACAGTCGCTGTTAATGTGGAGGAGATGGTTGTTGAAAATAGAAGTGGGGTGGATTTGGTCGTGATAGATGATGCATTTGGTAGAAAGCAGGATGTTGAGGTACAGTTGTTGAATAAGTGGGGTATTCCGGCAAGTACGACCTCCAAGTGTAAGGTGCATAGTCCAAGAGTCGTTGTTGATGTAGGAAATTATGAAAGGCTGGGTATGTGGGTTGATGTGGGTAAGCCTGTGACGACAGCGATGATGGGTGAACTCTCATTGGTGTCTGGGACGACAGCGGACATGGTGGCATTTTTGTTGGTGAAGGCTGATCAGATTGAATTGTAGCTCTGTTAAGAACGTGGACTGATGAAAAGGCAGAGGAAAATATTACATCCTCATACCAATATGTGAATGAGCTGACCACTCGTTTAAAAACTGGCTGGAAACTTGCCAATGAAAATTTGAGACAAGCCAGGAAAAAACATGCTACCTATTACAACAGGAAAGCTAAAGACAGAGATTTGGCTGTGGGAGAGAAGGTACTGCTTCTTCTAACCGGTAGTCAGAATAAGTTACAAATTGGATGGCAAGGTCCATATACAGTTCTAGAGAAGGTGTCTAGAACCAATTATAAGATAGATAAGAAGGGGAAAGAAAAAATCTATCATGTGAATCTCCTGAAGAAATATTTGGAAAGAGAAAATCAGGAAGAGACACATTTGTTGACCTTGTCCATTGCAATGGAGATGAAAAAGGAACCACTTTCATCATTTGAATATCCATTACATCCCTGTGAGACAGCGGCACAGGTGAAAATCAGTACACACTTAACGAAAGATCAGAAGAAGAGAGTGCAACAGGTTTTAGATGATCATACAGAGGTGCTAACGGACCGACCGGGGCATACAAACTTATTGGAATATGATATGAAACTGATAGACCCCACACCTGTCTGTATGAAAGCCTATTCGATTCCTTTTGCTAAGGAGAAAGTCTTGAAGGAAGAGATAGACTATTTATTGAAGGAGGGAATAATTTCACACAGTGAATCTTCGTATAGTTCCAGTGTGGTGCTCTTAAGGAAACCCTCTGGAGAACATAGACTCTGTATAGATTACAGGAGACTGAATGCTATCACAGAAGGTCAGGTGGATCCATTGCCGGATACAAATCAGTTGTTTGCCAGGCTAAATAAAGCTAAATATTTCTCAAAAGTGGATCTGAGTAAAGGATACTATCAAATTCCAGTAAAGCCTGAGGTTAGACCATACCTAGCTTTTAGTACCTCAGAGGGACACTATGAGTTTAACAGATTGCCATTTGGATTGAAGAATGCGCCTAGTGTCTTCTCTAGAAGGATGAGAAAATTGTTGGATCCCCTGAATAAACCATGCATCACAAATTTCATGGATGATATCCTTATAGCAACAGAAACATTTGAGGAACACATTGACTCGCTGAACATGCTGTTTAATCGACTTAGAGAAGCGAATTTAACAGCCCGACCAACCAAATGTTGCGTTGGATGTAAAGAATTAGAATTCTTGGGACACACAGTCCATCAGGGAAACATGACCCCTGACCCCAAGAATTTAGAGAAACTAAAGAAAGCCCCGAGACCACAAACCAAGAAAGACGTGAGATCTTTTGTCTCATTATGTGGTTTCTACCAAAAGTATATCAAAAACTTTAATTCCATATGTGCACCGTTAACTGATTTGACACGCAAAGGAAATCCAGATCGAATTACCTGGACAGCACAGTGTGAATTGGCATACCAGGAACTGAAGGAAAAGCTCACTAGCAAACCCATTTTGAAATTACCTGACTTAAGTCAAGAATTCATTGTGAGAACGGATGCCAGTAATATTGGGTTGGGCGCGACCCTGTTACAGAAATCAGATGCACTGAATGGGGAATTAACCCCAGTGGCATATGCTAGTAGAAAGTTGAATAAAGCTGAAATCAATTACTCAACTAGCGAAAAAGAATGTCTTGCAGTAATATGGGCGATAAAGAAATTCAATATTTATCTGTATGGGAAGGCATTTAAGTTGCAAACGGATCACAAACCCTTGTCGTTTCTAGCGCAGGCTAGGCATGAAAATTCAAGGTTACTCAGATGGTCCTTACTTTTGCAGCCATTCCAGTTCAGCATAGAATATATTTCTGGAAAAACTAACCTGGGAGCGGATTTTCTAAGCCGCCATCCGTGTGATGAAAATCACCGTAAGCCCCAGGAATAATATTAAATTTCTCTATGTGTATATAGAATTATAGACTGACATATAACGTCTGTTTTAAGTGGGGAGAATTTGTCGTGAAACATTCTAAATCCACATATCTAAATTAAAAAGTAAATGTAAAGCCTAACGAATTAATTCAATAAAAGGAAAGAAGAATGGTAAAAGACCAGTGCTGTCACAATGGCGTACAAAAATCCCCCTTTTTCTACTTCGTCTGCATAATTGTAACGCTTTCACATTTACTAGTAAAGCCTACTGCATCAACTACACGCGTTTCAAAAAAAAAAAAATAAAACTGGTACTGTGTTTCTTAGAAAACCTTGAGATACGCACACCGCTTAATGACCTAGATAAAATACTAGCATTAATGTCATTATATACACTGCGTAATGAAAAGACAGACGGACTTAGAAGAGAGAGGTAGAGAGATGCACGGAGGAACACAGGCAATACTACCAGAGTCTCGCGATTAATAGTAACGCCAATCCCACGCGTAAGGCATGAAGCACTAACTTTTTTTTCAAATAAACAGTGACAAAAAACACTACCAATACACGGTTAGGTTTTGAAAACATGTTTAATGATTATTAGGAAACATGACATTCTACTGTTTTATGTCTGAAATCCTGACTTTATACTGACAGAACAGTCGAAAAGGCAGGACAGGTGGCGGTTCTAAAACAATAAAAAATAAAAAAACAAATACACGACTATCCTAGAATACATATTTTGAACGGAGCCACTTAGCCCCATTAAATTTATATATTTGGGTGCCTTAGGACTTGCTGACAAAGAATATGTTAAGTGTTATGCACATAGTCTAGTTTTTTTTTTTTTTTTTTTTTTTTTTCGTACGCCCGCTAATACTCGAGGCGAAATCTCAGGTTATTACTATGTCTAACCTGACATTGATTTTACGTGAGTATCCCTTTTTACTTGTACAGAGACAGGTGTCCCTCGCCATTCAGGCAAATACTCTCCGATTTCGGAGGTACCCATTGCAGCTGGGTCGGCTCAGGAGCCGCCAATCCCTGGTCGACGACACTCCTTCAAATGTCCTCGCCAGGTCTCGAGTTAATCCAGTCCAATTCCCGGTCGACGAAAAATCCTCAAATGCCGTCGCCCGGGTTTGATCCTGAAGCACCCGGTCGCCAGAGCGGTGTTGTAACCACTACGCTAGCGCGGCTCCCACATAGTCTAGTAATTAACAAATTATAGCCAAAATATTATAGGGGTGTTGTCTGACAGCACCAGATCATATTTGCTCATGGTTGGATGCTGCTTTAGGGGAATGAGGCCACTACGTTAAATCCGATTTGATTGGTTAGAATTATATGTAAGGCGAAACATGATTAGTCGACTGCAAATACTATTTTGGTTGTTAAGGGAAACGTAGGAAGGGTAAATTTTTTCAAATGCTTTTGTAAACATGGTCTTATTGGCTAGACCAGTTGATATAGTCAATTAGGAGCGTCTGTTCAGTGCCACTTTTTGAAATTAAACGGTGTAGAAGCAAGTGCGTTGAGATCCAGTTCATATTTTTCTAATGAAAGCCTGGGACAGAGGCAGATCGGAATTGTGCCATAACTCATCGCCAGTCAACGTATTTGTTTAATATTTCCTTGAATTGTGGTAAGCTAGACATATTTGATCTCTTTTAGATGAAAATTGAATGTGAATTGATAATTTATGTCTGTATGTGTGTGGTTCAGTAACAAACATGAGGCAAAGTCTAGATATTGCTCCAACCTGAACAAAACTTGTCGGAGAGGAGTATAACTGCATGGGATTGCCAAATAGTACTATGACACCTATCTTAATGAATAGAAAGAAATAATGCTGGAATTGCAGAGGCGTTGTAACCATTAGGGAGAGGAATACTGGTGTATGTTGTTACATGAGAAGCTAACAGTTGGCCTACAGCGCTGAACTCAGTGTTTGTTATGTATTGTGCTTCAGTGTGGAAATAGATTATAAATTAGTTCTGAAGTAGGAGGTACAACCTTCTTGTTTCAGGGACCATGGTACTAACGTATTGAAGCAGCACCTGGTCTGAGTTTTGCTGAACCCAGAGGCTGGTAGCATACTCCTTGGTCAAGATAGCGACCAGTATTGTTTCTCAAGGAAACGGTGAAGCAAGCGAGCAGTGGAGACTGTTTCCTGCCGCCCACACAAAAGTTAAGAGTTCGTGGCCAGAGCAGCTCAATCTTGTGTATACCCCCCTCTAAAAGTGACATTTATTTGTTTCAAATCAACAGAAACTGTGAACCTTACCAATATTATTTCCACCAGAAACAAACACTTGAAGTCATGATGACAAACAACAACTTAGCTTGAAAAGCCAGTATTACCTCATAGTCCTACATCACAGCTTACACACATATTGCAATAATAATATATGTCAATACAAAGATCCTATCTATAAATTGTGTACATACAACTTGTGATTACATTTGATTGTGATTCCTGGTTCACTTTGTAGTTGAATCAGGATATCTATTAATGAAAGGAATTAATACATATTTTTAAAAGTTACACTTGACTTATTAAGATAGTCTTATAGAGTGTTCTATGTATGTGAGTGTCACAGTGTTGTAAAGTATTGTGGATTAAATTAAATTGTTTATCTGTCTATTGGTTGTTGTGAACATACACTTCATCATTATCATAACCCTAGACATTCAACGTAGTCATCATAATATTCCAGAATAAGTCTGACTGAGATATAAATGTGGTAGCAAAGTAAGGTCATCTGTAATACACCACACTTATTAGATACAGATACCTTCACAGCTGATCTCAGTCAGTACACTAAGTCCCCTATAAATATTTATAACATCCCACTTTACCACACCTTTGCTGTTCTCAACAACATTTGGAAGTCTTCCCAGTACAGCACAAACACCAAATTAAGACTGTATGAGAGCTGTGTACTTTCTGTGCTTCTCTATGGTGCGGAATGTTGAGAGTAACAGAGAAGGAAATGTCGAAACTGTCCTCCTTCCACACAATCTGCCTAAGGAAAATTCTCCGAATCTTTTGGTCAAACACCATCAGCAACCAAGAACTACTTATTCGGAGTAACCAGGAGGACATGCACACCATCATAGCTGGCAGACGCTGGAGTTGGGTTGGCCATGTCCTCAGAAGGGACCCTGATACCATCACAAGAACAGCTATGCTATTGACCCCCGAGGGAAAGCGAAAGAGAGGCCGACCAAAAACAACTTGGCGGAGAACTGTGGAAGCTGAGATGCAAAGAATGAACCACAGTTGGGGCACTGTACGAAGGATGGCCGCCGACCGAGCAAAGTGGAATCAATTTGTTGCTGCCCTACAAGACGCCACCAGGCGTGATGGCTGCTGACTGCTTTGACGGTTGGCGGTTATGGATCAAAGAAGAAGAGACGGTACTGAATTATTAGAAAGAGCCCCCATTGATTAAATACAAATATGACATAATATTACAGTATTAGACATCACTGTAACACCAAAGAAAAGTTAGTAAACTAATCTTGATTTTTTTAAAAATTACAATGAAACTTTACTGATGTAAATATCAAATTTGTCATATGTATAGAATATGTATCAATCAAATATGTATAGAATTTACGATAATCAAAAATGCCTAAAGTGCAATAGTGTCAATAAGGTACTGACAATTTGTCACAGGACTTCTCGTAGAATGTCACTTGAGTTTAGTAAACAAAAACTACTTATATCTCAGCATTAGGACTTTGAAGAAGTTTATTTCAATTGCATTTACAAAACTATTGATAATTCATCATTAAGGACATTTCTGAAGTTCGATTGATTATAGTGGTTGGTTCTTGATGGTGTAACTTATCTGTATCTATGACTGCAATTCCCATCACTCCCTGATTTCTCCAGGTGTAAGAAAAGGGTGGTGTGTTAGGTGCAGATCTATCTCAGGGGTTTGAAGTTCTCTTTCCCTGATCCTGGTTTCTCGTCATCGATGAAGACGGAAGCTCCTGGTGTAAACTACCCTAAAGAACTGGGGAAGATACAATACGACTTCGGTAATCCTTCATTTCGGAGAGATTAATTATCAGGTCTTTGTGTCGCCCGTCCGTCAGAATTCACAGTACAGACCAATATATGTCTTTTGTACTGTTGGCTCTACGGTTTATACACGTGAGACAACCAATATGTACGCCATAAGGTTTTTTTAACCATCTTGCTAAGTCCATAAATCAGATATATCATAAAAACATCTTCTACATTCACAGTTAGCCACCAACACTACTAGTCCTTCATTAAACTGAGTGTCTGCTTAATTTCAACTATGTTCACCAAAGTATTGCAATAAATCAAATCTCTTGTTACAGTCAGTATTTGAGGTTCTGGCTCTACTCATTATCAAGAAATGAGATGTACAATAGTACAAAGCCATTCATACTTCTGTTATATTATTATTATAAAAATGAACCAGCTGCCTTTATTTCTTTATCTCAATACACTTTGGAAGTGAGTTATTCCTTTAAAACATGGAGCATTACATTATTATCTCAGCACACTCAAAAATTAGCAAATATGCTCTACCTATTTTTTTTTCTCTAACCAGCAGCACTCGAGCTTTCCAGCTCTTTTGGCCCAATGACATGTCATTGCGAGGCTGGGGGGTCAGTGGACTTTCCTTCCAACCCGGTCAGGAGCTTCGCTCCTTCCCATCCACACGGGATTTATGTGCAGGAGCCGTTCAGGTTATTCAGTCAAATTTCCGGTCGTAAACATTCCTTCAAACGCTGACGCCTGGGTTTGAACCATGAAAACCTGGTCGCCAGTACAACGCCGTAGCCATTACACTAGCGCGGCTCCCATGCTCTACCTATATGTATGCTTAAAATTCCATTCAGTGGAAAAACACAGGGGAGCTAACTCATCCATAAGACAACAATGACAACAAGGGGAGATAATTCATCCAAATAGATACTAGTCTGCTATGACACTCAAGGGGAGATATGTATCTATCAAATGCAAGTAGTTTTCAGTCTTACTAGTTAGTTATGGCTGATGCAGGTCGACTTGCCCAGAATCGTGATGCGTTCAGAGCAGCTGTAATGGAGACAACGTTCTGGAAAGAATACGTCACATGATGATGATGAGTTAGTTATAAAATGCATTTATAACACAAAAAGATCAGTTACACTCGTGAATAATAACCATCTAAAATGATATTACGTACATATAATAGAAGGTAATCACTATAAATATATATCTCACTCACCCACTCGGTTGTACTTTCCAAAAAAAAGCTAAGCTTTTGTCATTCTCTACTACCGCGAAGATAGTCACCATATCTGTTACATCCCATTAATGACTGGTGGACCCCGGCGACCTGTTCTGGGCAAACGATTTGCACAGGTGAGTGAAAATGATACTATCATCCAATTTTCGGGTGACAGAAACAGGAAGGTGTGTGTAGAGAAGATTTAATGAATACACATTTTAACCGGTTAAAAAGTAAGTTGAAAAAGAGAAAAGAGAGACCGAGAGAAAAATCTATCTAGAAAACGAAAGAAAAATATCGCTCGTGACAGACACCTTATTTTACGTAGATCTCTTGAAAAATGGAAGATGTTTTTGCGACATCGTCTAAACTTTAAGATGTCAAGATTTCCGGTGATAAAAGTAACACAGTTGTTATTGACACCTTAAATGTCAAGATGTGTTAAAATGTCACTTTACTACCTTAAGTGGTAGCAGCCAGAACACTTGACGGCTGTCACTGATCACAGGTAGAAACAGGTACTTTTACAGCTTTAGGTGGCTGAGTGACTTTGTGGCAAGGTGAAGGCTTATTTTTGTCTGCCGTAATTTGGCTCAGCAAGTGTGTCAGCCTAACATTTCGCCACCAGGTGTACCCAAAATTAATTGTGTTTTCACATTGGAATGAAGCAGGTTTAAAAGGCAGAATGAACTTACCATTAACTGTCAGGCTCTCGTGACATCACACAATTTATATTGCTTAAAAAATTATTTAGCTTTTGTCCCACCTTAAGGAAAGGCCCAGCGCGGCTGCGTAGTGAAAGGAGTGTCAGGTAAGAGATATGGAAAAGGAATTCTATCGAATTTGTAGTTAGAGTAACAGCAGCGTTTGTGACAGATGGTGAGTGACTTGTAGCGCAACTTTTCTCAGAGGACTCAGTTGTAAATATGAATTTTAACAAATAGGAATATAATAACAACATTCTTTCAGCTCCAGATGTAGCTTAGGCCTTCGATAAATTCATGCCAAGCTATCCTGCCATGTGACATCCCCCCAAGGCATTTCCAAATCTTATTTCACACAGCCGCGGTTATTAGCGTTGTCTATGATGTATGTGGAAGGGTTGTCTACGATGTATGTGGAAGGTGAGTAACAGTTGCAGTCGTACATTCCAGTGGAAACGAACAGGATGGTTAGCCTGATAGAAAGGTGGATGGATGGATAGATGGGTGGGTGAGTGGGTGGAGGGGTGGAAAGATGGATGGAAGGACTGGTGGGTGGATAGATTGATTTATGGATGGATGAAGTAGGCAGGCTGTAAAGAAGTCAAGTGAAGATGATTTTAGTACGCCTGTCTTCTTTCTAATTTTTGTGGAAACTCTATGAAGTATGATCTTGTTTTAATTTCTACAAGAAATGCGGAACACGAGTCTCGCCCTTTGCATTTCACCTTGCCGTGAAGCCTAGGTCTTCCGTTATTAGCTCATGACAAGCCCTCCTGTCTTTCGACATTCATTCAGGCTTTTTTTCGGTGTTATTTATGTACTTCTTCTTCGTTGTTCGCTCTCTGATAACCACATCTTTTTCTCTTATAAAGCTGATAGTCTGTCTCAGGCGTCTCTATTTCCAAATGCTCTCATAGCCGGGAGTGAAGTTAGGATGAGATCTCAATTTCCGTTTAAATACTCATAAGGCGTGCGCAATACACACCCTCTGGCAGCAAAAGCCTAACTCCTGGCCTCTTTTTTTTTTTTTTTGCCTTCTCCTGGCGAGGCGCGTACCTTTCAACCTATTTGGTTATATCAGAGCGCATTTACCATCCAAAAAAAAAAAAAGTCAACTCTGTTGACTGCTAACCCGATCAGCGTTGATAGATACTAAGTCCTGAAAAGGACCAACATTATCTACCTGATAGCATAAAGCCCTACATAGGACTCGCCAGCTACACCAACGCCCGAGCTAGTAGTCAATGGCTTCTGGCCTCCTCGTGGCTGGACCCGTTTATACTAACAGCAGAAGGGGTGAAGAGCAGCCTCTGGCGCCCAAAAGCCAGAATGCTCCATGTAGATGAAGCTCGTAAGCCTTGGACGGCAGTTCATCTAGGAAAAGGAAAACTCTGGTTTCAAACTATCTGTATCAAACTGTAAGTAGGCTGGAGCCAGCCACAGGCACGTGTTTTTTTTCTCTCTCTCTCTCTAAAAAAAAAAAAAAAAAAAATTCTAGACTTATTTTGCCTGTCTGCAGTTCTCATGTGGTTGTGTGTGTGTTTGTGTCATCTCCTTCTATTTCTTTTTTTTTAACAGGCTTTTCTTTAACTCGCAACATATGTCACCCTGTTGTCACCTTCAAATCTTGCAATCGATTTTTCAATCACTTCCAGATGAGCAATAGCTCTGAAAATTGGCATAGTTGTGTATTCCCCATGACAATACAATAATCAGTAGTAAAAATAATAAAATTAAAAAAATTGAAATTAATATTAATTTTTTTTGAGTATAAAAAACATAACTAAAATGGGCGATAACTGCAAATAATCTAGGTGTATTCTTTCCAACAAGATTGTATCTCTTGAAACTTCACCACCACCCCCCTCCCCCTCCCCCAGACATACACACAACTGACAAATACATTTTAAAAAATGTACGATTTACAACTCTTATCAAAATAAAATAAAAAAATATATTAACTTTCCGTGTAATATACTGAATAATGAAATCCACCTCCTAGTGCTGAGGACTCGTTTATCGCAAACTGATAATGTCATTAGCGGATCGATTACATTTGACTTAAATTTAAAAACAACAATTTTTTTTTTTAAAGTTAAACACAGGCTTTTAATGCACTAAAAACCCAAAAATAATTTTGCAAGGAGTTTATAGCTTGCAGTTAAAATGTAACATCAAATTGACAAAAAGCCTGGGGCGCTTAAGCGCTCATCATATATTTTATCCATAGGTGCCTAATGAAGTATAAAGCAGAAGTTAATTTCATATAGAATCAGCGCCCCAAGCTTTTTGTCAATTTGATGTTACATTTTTACCTGGAATTTCCGGGAATCGACACATTTAATTATTTCTTATCAAACAGATATTTGGTATTTACAACCTTTTGACACTCCTTTCGAGTGATAATTCATCACATTTGCTTGGCGCTTCACATCTTTGCGGAGATTAACGCAGGTAAAACCCATATGGGCCTGGTCAGTTTCGCATAGTTTTGTTTGCTCAGGCGATAAAATGACTCCCCCCGCAGACGGATTTTGTGTGCGCAAGAGACGGATAGAGAGATTACTTGTCTGTGCGACACATTTTGGACAGACATGAATGACATCATCATTTCCTGTCCACCTGTTTCAGAGACATTGTTTTAGAAGAAAGTAAGATATTACATATGAAACACATTGTCGAAAGAGTGTACGGACGTCACTTCCATATATGGGAGACGTGACCTTTTGCATCACGCACAGAATTTTCCATGTCGGAATAATTTTGAATTACCCCCCCCCACCCCCCCCCACCCCTAAAATATGCAGTTTTGAAACGATTGGCGGGAGTTCGACATAGAGGAACCACCAAATTCCTGATTGGACCCGTCCTAATCGTAACAAACAACTGCGGGGGAGGCAAATTACCAAATAATCTGACACTTTAGCCATATTAGAACACTGTGAGAATCGCTTGCCAAGACGACAACAAGATTGCCAGAGTTAAGACTAGAAACAAGATTCATAAATCGGACCGGACCATTGTTTGAGAAATTTTTGAGGACTTAAGAGCCCAGGAAAAAAAAAAGAACTCTTCAATTTTAAGTTGTACATTTTACATTCTATATTTTTCATTACAAACATATGAACTAATATTTATATATTGCCATGTGAATATTAATAAGTGAAAATTGCTAATGGATGCTCAAGTCATTTGAGGCTGGCAACCTCAGCATATAGAATGATGATTTCATGAACCATCACTGCAAGGACTGGTGACTGCTTTATTGCTAGTTTCTTAAAGAGAACTAAAAGCATAGGTTATCCCAAGTTCCATATGGAGTAGGGAGGGAAAGATGAAAGAAATGATGTACATTATAGTTATAATACTTACCTTTACAAACGAGTGTAAATGTCTATGTAAACATATTCACTTTAAAAATAATGAAATTTTTCAAGCTTTTCAACCGGTGTAGATGTAAATGAAAACAGATTCAATCTTAATTGTGAACATTTTTCAATCAGTGTAGATGTAACTGAAAACATATTCAATCTATAGTGTGAAAATTTTTCAACCAGTGTAAATGTAAATATATTCTATCTATACTATTAACCTTTTCATTTGAATGTAAAGTAAATATAAAGCTATTCAATTTAAATGTAAAGAAAGTTTTCTCTCGAGGGATTAAGATTAATTCTCATCGAAGGTAAAGTCTGAGGTAGATGGGATGGTGGAATAGGAAGAAGGGGACACATAACTATGTGTCGGGAAACTCAGTACTCAGAGGGTATTTGTTTCTATTCTTTTACCATACTAGTTGGTGGTACCAGTTGAGGGTACTATCTCTGGAACAAGAAAAGTGCAAGTGGCCTGAAGTCGAATCTATACACCATCACAGACGGGGCTTAAAGACGAGGGATCAACTTCGTAGACACTCCCTGACACTTCTGGGAACGTGCTGCGCCCTACAACCTTGACCAGTGACGAGCGGGATCAGCGATCCAGTCTACCAAGAACCAAACCCTCAGAAGGAGCAGAACTTTCACTGACAACTAAGTAACACATAAAAGCTGCCAAGTGACCTCCTTTACAAACTACCATTACATCACAACAGTGATTATACATTTTCTGATAAATAATTATTCATTTTTTAAAAACCTTATTAAAACCTAAATGATTATTAAATCTGCTATTTATAAATATAAACATCTGACGTCGATTTGGTCATTTTGAATGTTCTGCAGTCTCAGTCAATTTACTTATCCAGTAAAAAGACAATTATTAATAGAAATTTCATTTTATTACCTCATATTCTTCTTCTTTGATCCTTAGCCGCCGACCGTCAAAGCAGTCAGTGACCATCACGCCTAGTGGCGTCTTGTAGGGCAACAACAAATTGATTCCACTTTGCTCGGTCGGTGGCCATCCTTCGTACAGTGCCCCAACTCTGGTTCATTCTTTGCATCTCAGCCTCCACCTCATATTGGCCACCCCCAAACAATCCTAAATGAGTTCGAAAGATGGCTTTAACAAATTACCTTATAGAGCCCGTTGTAACTTTTTTTGGGCCATTTCTTTCCTTTGTCAAACAGACATGACACAGATTGCTTCGTCTATTGGCAGACTACAGACGAACTAGAGATTTTGGACCTTCAGAATGATGTTGTTTCAAAATCATATTAACTGATTAAGATTTTTGAATTATGGTCGAAAAATGTGACCATTCTTAAAGAGTGCGGCGTGTAAGATAAACTCATATTTTTGCTCTACATATCCTTCCTTTATTTTCAAGAATGATCATTGTCGCGTCTAAGTACAGATTGTGGCTCACTGATACTCATCTGAATGATTGTTTCCGTGCAGAAACATCATCATACAGTCCTAACTACGAAAAGTTGGCCAGTGACATGCAGTGCCAAAGATAACACTAATTATACGTTTGACTCAAATGTTTTGAAGATGAATTATGTTTTTAATCCTGAATATTTCTTATATCATTAAATGTGTTTACTCAGCCTTATATACTTATTTTTAAATTCTTTTTTGGGTATGTAAAAACTAACCTTTTTATTATAAGTGAGTTGCGATACATGGTTGGACCTCTTTACGCATCTAAAATGTTCCCGCGGTGCAAAAAAGACTGAGGACTCATGGGATACGTCATTGTATACATCATGACTCGCATCTAGCTTCAGCATATTCTACCTGCTGCCTATTTGAGTTTACATACATCAACGAATTTAAATAAAATTAAAACATCTTTATAAAATCGTGCAGATCTTTGAGTGATAGTCGACTTTTTCATTCGGGTAATTATTAACTGCAGCCACTTAAGGCAACATAATTTCCTGTGATCGGTCTTTCAGAAAATCCACATCAAAGCTGTACACTCAGTTCTGTGCGACATGAACTTGAAGAGCCACTTCATCAAAAGTTGAAAATGGGTTTCATCTGCGCAGTGTAAAATCACAGTCCAAAAACAGCAGCTACAACTGAAGTGGAAGTGGTTTTATAAAACCATACGAGGAAAAAAAATTGTGTTTAAGATTAATTTTGCACCGTGTATTTCCCGGCGGTCTCTGTGGCGACAATGAAAAGTAGAATAAGTCAGCGGTAGCAGCAGCAGGGAGATGTGGTATAAAAAAAAGTCCGTTCGGAACGTTAATGCAACCCCTTGACGGATGTATTGAAATTTGCTACAGCCCTACGGATATCAATAACTGTTGCCTCACGCATGTCGTAACAGGCGACTAATATGAGAGGTACTGTATAGCTCTGGCAACCTTATCTTTTAAAACGTATCGCTACAGAAATCAAACTGCAAGACCATATGCCCCGAAGGTGTTATCTGTGGATCCATGCTCCATAAGGAGCGAAAAAGATTATGATAAGATTAATTTGACGATTATATGTCATGTCGGTTAGCAAATAGAGCTACACTCATGATCGTAAGCTCTGAGACACCTTTTTGGTGCTGATAACATAAGTCAGCGGTAGGCAGCACGGGAGATGTGGTAATCTACTTTAGAAACATTGAGCTTCCTGTCTTGATAAAATCATGTGTTTTCAGGTTTCAGAGTTTCCATCATTTGGAATAAGTGCAGCCTATATGGGAATTTAATCTGTGCCGCACAATCTGCTTCATGCAATCCCACCAACAGACCGCTAACAAGAAATTAAAACTAAATATTTTAGAGAATGTTAACTTCTCTTCAAAGAAAAGATCGCTTTCTGTCTGATGTAGTTTACAAATAAAGTGAATATTAATAAGCTAGCTTGCCGGTATGCACTGGGGAATGCGGTAAATCATTCAATACACTTTAGCTCTCCGAGGAGCATAGGCCTTCAACAAATACATTCCAAGTCATCTGAATGAGGTAAAGGTAGCCTTAAACCTGGGGACACACCGCGCCAATAAGTGCCGGCGGGAGAGGGGGCTAGTCTGAAATTCACCTAAGTTAAAAATTCTATATTTCCCAAGGGCCCGTTGGGATCTACCGACAGACCAATACCGACCGGTTGCCGACACCTGACCTAAATGCTTTTCGGTGTATTTGTTTACATATTCCCATTTATTCACATCAGATTCACATTTGTTCACATCATATTCACATTTGATGTCAAGTTTAGCTTTTGAATGTTTGAAAATGTTGTGCAGATAAGGACTAAACCCATCAGTTAAAGAGTACAGTTTAAAAAAAAAAAATGAATACGTGATATGAATTGTTTGATCCGTCACGCCTCGTTCAGTGTGGACACCAAGGTCCATCGGTAATATACGGGAGTATGTCCAAATATAACTGAAATTTAGGTTTGGCATATTCACAACAGTATGCGATTTTATCGTAGTATTATAATTAGTTGTCTGTGAATGCAATGACCTTCCCCATTGTTTGTGCAGTACGTTAGTGCGCTTGCTTCTCGAGGCAGAAGGGCCGGGTTCGGAACCTGGCCGCGTCCTCACACTTCAGCCTACACAGTTGTAAAAATGGGTGCCCGACTCTGCTCTGAATTAGGGAAACCAAAGGCAGCGAGGAAAGGAACTGTTCATCCCACTTCAGAAAGTCGAGACCTAGTTTAGGTGAGATCTCTAACACTTCACTCCCCTATGGCAGCATCTGCTATGGGACATAACTTTATAGCTATAACCAAATCTCTGGCACCATTTTCGGTATGTCTTTAATAGAGAAACGTCAGTAAGTCTATGCCTGTATCTTGTGTTTTGTGAAATGTCTACAGTTCCATTTAATTAATAGAACTGTTTCCGCTGCAATATTATATCGTCTTTGTGCCCATCTTTCAAAGCATCGAACTTTTTTACTGCTGTCTTGTTTTGGTATTTCATCAGTTACGTTCTGATCCTCTTCTATTCATGTATATTTACTATATAGATAGTGCCTTGTGCGACTTGTTGTCTCTCTATGATTTCTGTCATAGGAATAAGAAGGGAACCCAACATATCGTCCCTAAAGAAACGACTCATCTACAATAAAGCCAAGCTGACTCACGCTATTCTATCAAACAATTCCCCACCGTACCTACGACCGTTGTTTCAAACCAGTAGAAGAGAAGGACTGCAATTACATCAGTAACGTCTGCCCAAACCTAGGATCGACATATTCAAAAAAACCTAGCTTAATCTGGAGCCTATTTGTAGAACAGCCTCCCACACCACCTAAAAAAACCTGCATACACAATACTCATTCATCAAAGCACTTTACAAACACTTCATCAACACCGACTATCTACCTCCATAGAAACAGCCTTTACCTGTGCACATCTCATCCATATCTCAACCTTTCTTTTCCTCTCACGCTCGTTCCCGCGTCCAAGTTATTTTTCTGTGTGAATATATACATATTTTGTAGTCATTGCCATGTAGTATTATTACATGATGTTATGTATATGAATTTACGGCGCCACCTCAGATTGGGCGAAGAGAGGCTCACACAAGAAGCAGAGGTGAGGAGAAAACGTCGAAAGGAGCACCAGGAAAATAAGCAGCTGAGGGCTGTCACCTCAGGGGCGCATTCCCATAGTCAGTTATGACTGAAGGGGCTATTATTATTATATGAGAAAGTAGTGCTACTACTACTATGTTTGTGAGAACGTAGCTGTATACCACTGTACGTTTGAAATAAGTAATGTTTTAGTTTGTCTAAAATATGAAGATGTATATGAGAATGAGCAGATGTACCTCTTTCAAAATTTTTTTTTTAACTGCTGGAAGGTTTCCACCCCCATTCCCTTTTCTGCTACAGAAGTGTGTAAAACGTTTTTTTTTTAAATTTTCTTTCCATACTGAACGTATATGAGAGAGAGTGTGTTTATATATTTTTTCATATTGATATGATTGAAGATACATGTAAAAATGCAGATAAATTGTTCACAGTTTGCCCGCATGAGTGTGTGTCAGGACTTTAAATGTATGCTGTTACATTACCGTTATAATTGCCCATGCATTTAAAATTAATAATTAAAGCACGTGTGGGGATGAAAGGATCCAGTAACCAAGATGAGAGAGAGAGAGAGAGAGAGAGAGAGAGAGAGAGAGAGAGAGAGAGAGAGAGAGAGAGAGAGAGAGAGAGAGAGAGAGAGAGAGAGAGGAATGTTAGACGGACCCTTGGAAAATAAAGTTCCGTTCGTTCGTTTGTTCGTTTATCTTAAAAGCAATCCTGGTACCAGTCTTGTTTAACAGATATTCCCGGAATATATGCTCAGCTGTTTACTATTGTGGTCTACACTGGCACAAATCTGTCTGTATTATATTAAGTTGTTGTCGTGAAACGAATGTGTGTAACCCCACTACTTTGTTAAATCATTATGTCGGGATACAAATTTGCCCCAGCCAATCAACGCACAGTTGCTGAGCCGGAATAAATTACCTGAAGTTACGCCAGGAAAAACTTAAGCCCTGTTTTTTTTCGGATGTGGGTCGTGGCCATCTTGTTCACGCAAGATGGCGGATGAAAACTGAATAAAATTAGGCTGTACAGAGCATGAGACTAAACCGGAGGAAACCAATCAGCTTGCTCCGCCAGGAACCAACCAAAAGCTTTGCTTAAGCATTCACCTACCTATATAATCGGGCGAGATTTTATGCAAAGGCACGCAACCGAACACGAAGCCAGAGATACCGACCGACTGAAGAGGAGAGAAGCTGTCACCCTTGATTTATTGCTTACCTGAGGGCATCGACCTGCAGCCTGCTTCACTAGTCGAGTCAAAATCTGGCCTGTTTAAATCTTGGAGGGTTTTATTCGTGTCATAAAAACTGAGATCGTGGGTCGTCAGTCCAGCTGCCTGGAACTCCGCAGGAGCATAGAGATTGTACAGAAGCTACATCTTTAGTCCCCCTCAGTCTTGGGTGGGCTAAAGGAACGATCTTCAGCCGGTTTTGTGTCAACCAAACCAAGAACTTCTAAGAGATGAGTACACATTAGTACCATTTCTGTCAGCATTGTGAGCAAAAATTAGTGTCAGTGACGAGAAAGTGATTTAGCGTAGAAAGAGACAATAATAACAGCATAGTTGATAAATGTTATATACTTAATTAACAGCACAACTGATACATTTACTATAAGTGATTAACAGCACAGCTGATATAAATTTGTTTCCTATAATTGGAAAACTTGTAATATCTATATATATATATATAAATATTTGTGAATCATTTGTAAACTTACAAATCCATTACATTCCATTTTTCAACATTCACCCTTCAGCACAAGAGTAGATAGTGTATATACTAAATAAATAATAAGGAAATTGTATTTGAACGACTTGTCAATTTTATCTTTGTTAAGTAAAATCTGTTTCCTTGTTTATTAATATCACAGTTAGTTACACAGCGGAGGTGGCACTTTATGTCGGTCTCCTCTCTACTATTGTTTCGAGATCAGAACATTCACAGCCGTAACTAATTTGTGATACCAGTAGTTCTCTCAGACACTGGGACTTCACCATTTTCTGCAGAAATTCTATTTCTGTAATTTTCAGTACTATACTGATCCTACAGCCAAATAAAACCTCACACCACAGTTGTTTTTGTTTTTTTTCGTCACTTTTTCTCTCTCGCTGGATAAGGAGTGGACACTAATTGAGGAAACTTGTTGATGGCCTTACAAGTCAGTCCTTGTTCTAGAATCCCCAGGGAAAGAGAGGTAGAGGGATACCAAAGAATACATGGAGAAGAGAACTGGAGACAGACATGAAGGGGGTGAAGGAGATATGGACAGACCTTGACCTGATGGCACGGGACAGGAAGACTTGTCATAAGTTTGTTGAAGGTCTATGCTCCTTCGGTAGCTGATGGGTGATGATGATGATTCTTTCTCGATCATTCGCTCACTCATCCATTAACTCACTCATTCTTTCACAGTCATTTGCTAAGGCACTCGCTTGCTCAGTCGCTCACTAAATCACTCATTCGATTCCTCTTACTCATTCGATTCCTCACTTACTCATTCTGTCTCTCACTTACTCATTCGATCACTCATTCACACACTCACTCACCTCTCTTCACACAGATAAAAACACCAAACTAATTCACCAGCACTACACCTCACCACCCCCCACATGACTCAAACTCCCCACCCTCCAAACTTTCCCCTCCAATCTCGTACAACGATTGACCTTATCTGAACTGTCAGGCAAAAAAAGCTGCTTTTATGCTGTCAACAGAATAACACGACAAACAGCCATCAGTCACGTTTTGGGACACCTCCAGCTGATCAGAAGAGTGGTTTCATTTATTTTAATTTTATTTTCATTTTTGTTTTTAAAGTCACGTGTTTCTGTCAGTTCTTCCACCATATCCGTCTTGATCAAGGTAATCTTTTTATTTTCCAAACAACTGGTGCACCTGAACTATCAACTCCCGCTCTCCTTTTCCCCCTCTAAGGAACATAGGGCTCCCTGTGCAGTTTAGCCACCTCGCAGGAAGGTGGAAAAAAAGCTTTAAATGGTCTTCCAGTAGTGGTTTCTCAAGCACTTTGATATCATTCATTCATTACCCTTCAGCTCCCCAAGGAGAAGCATAGGCTTTCAACAAACGTATGTCGTCATCTTGCCACGTGACGTCAGCTCAAGGTCTTTCCACATCTTGATGATTTTTCTATTCCGTCTCCACCTTTCTTCTCCATGTATTTTTAAGTCTACCTCTGTCTTACCCTGATGATTCCAGAACAAGGACTGCCTTGTTGTGCTATCAATAACTTTCCGCAGTGTGCCCTACCCTTGTGTGCCCCATGCATGTCGTAAAAAGCGACTAAGGAGGGTTGGAGCCAGTTATTTCATCCTGTAGAAAATTGAAGCCACAAAAACTTGTGGATACGTTTGATTAACAAGCTGTTATATGAAATGAGCTTGTTTTCTGCGATATCTTTCGAGTGGTCATTTTGTCCACACTGGAATCGGTGACAACGACATCGGATATTTCCATTTTTGGGTCGCATCATTTTCGTTCATTTTTTATGCGTTGAACTTCGTTCTCTCCTTGTCATCGGTTTTCATTCCTTTGCCCCTTCTGACCGTAAAGTTAGTATTTTATTTGTCCCTTGTCCTAGTATAGGCGCATTTCATATTTTTGTTTACCCCATTTGTTACTTCATTCATTCATTCATTCATCACCCTTGAGCTCCCCAAATATCACAGGCCTTCAACAAACTTATACCAAGTCTTCCTGTCAATGCCGTCAGCTCAAGCTCGTTCCATGTCTTTTATCTTGTCCCAGTTATCTTGTCCCAGTTATCTTGTCCTAGTTATCTTGTCCCAGTTATCTTGTCCCAGTTATCTTGAATCAGTTATCTTGTCCCAGTTATCTTGTCCCTGTTACCTTGAATCAGTTATCTTGTCCCAGTTATGTTGAATCAGTAATTCGTCATACCGTTAGCAAAATTTTATGTTGTGAACGATGTGACGAATTACTGATAACAAGCCCATCCACTTTGATTGTAAGCAGTAGAATGTGATAGAACATTTATTTACTACTTTTCGGTGCAGTTGGTGACAACAGTAACAGTGGTTCCTACTACTTGTTTTTTCCCTTCAATTGTAAAAAAAAAATAATTATAAAATAGTTTAAGAAAACATATCTCGTTCAACCCTTGATGGGTTGTAATTAAGATATATAGTGTAATTAATACAAAATAATAATTTTGATTTCCGATTTCAAAATATGGTATCATCTCCCCACTCCACTCAGTCCAAATATAGTAAATCAAAAATGTAAAATTGTGTGAATGTATGTGCATGTGCCTTCCCCTCCCCCCAAAAAGCTGTCACAACTGCCATGTAGTTAACAAGGGGGAGAAGGGTGTCCAGGATGACATCCAATTCACTAATCATCTGCCATCATCAACACATTAAGAACCCCCACCAGACCCCCACATTCCCGTCAAACCATCACTGATCCTTAAATATTAATTTTTGTGTTTGTTATATACTGTTTTACTATATTGTGCGGGGAGCCGCGCTGGTGTAATGGCTACGACGTTGTACTGGCGACCAGGTGTTCATGGTTCAAACCCGGCCGTCGGCGTTTGAAGAAATGTTTACGACCGGAAATTTGACTGAATAACCTGAACGGCTCCTGCACATAAATCCCGTGTGGATGGGAAGGAGCGAAGCTCCTGACCGGGTTGGAAGGAAAGTCCACTGACCCCCCCAGCCTCGCAATGACATGTCATTGGGCCAAAAGAGCTGGAAAGCTCGAGTGCCGCTGGTTATAGAAAAAAAAAAACAAAAAAAAAAAAACAAAAACTATATTGTGCAGTTCTCTAGGTCTATCTATTCTCAATAACAGTGATGTTCGTGTCCTAAGAAATAAACAGCAAACATCAACTTTCATTCATCGTTTTTCCTCTAAATATGTATTACCTAATAAACAGCAAACATCAACTTTCATTCATCGTTTTTCCTCTAAATGTGTATTACCCAATAAACAGCAAACATCAACTTTCATTCATCGTCTTTCCTCTAAATGTGTATTATCCAATAAACAGCAAACATCAACTTTCATTCATCGTTTTCCCTCTAGTATTAACAAATAAACAGCAAATATTAACTTTCATTCATCGTTTTTCCTTTTTTCCTCTAAATGTGTATTATCTAATAAACAGCAAACATCAACTTTCATTCATCGTTTTTCCTCTAAATGTGTATTACCCAATGAACAGCAAACATCAACTTTCATTCATCGTCTTTCCTCTAAATGTGTATTATCCAATAAACAGCAAACATCAACTTTCATTCATCGTTTTTCCTCTAAGTATTAACAAATAAACAGCAAATATTAACTTTCATTCATCGTTTTTCCTCTAAATGTGTATTATCCAATAAACAGCAAACATCAACTTTCATTCATCGTTTTTCCTCTAAATGTGTATTACCCAATAAACAGCAAACATCAACTTTCATTCATCGTCTTTCCTCTAAATGTGTATTATCCAATAAACAGCAAACATCAACTTTCATTCATCGTTTTTCCTCTAAGTATTAACAAATAAACAGCAAATATTAACTTTCATTCATCGTTTTTCCTCTAAGTATTAACAAATAAACAGCAAATATTAACTTTCATTCATCGTTTTTTCTCTAAATGTGTATTATCCAAAAAACAGCAAACATCAACTTTCATTCATCGTTTTTCCTCTAAGTATTAACAAATAAACAGCAAATATTAACTTTCATTCATCGTTTTTCCTTTTTTCCTCTAAATGTGTATTATCTAATAAACAGCAAACATCAACTTTCATTCATCGTTTTTCCTCTAAATGTGTATTAACCAATAAACAGCAAACATCAACTTTCATTCATCGTCTTTCCTCTAAATGTGTATTATCCAATAAACAGCAAACATCAACTTTCATTCATCGTTTTTCCTCTAAGTATTAACAAATAAACAGCAAATATTAACTTTCATTCATCGTTTTTCCTCTAAATGTGTATTATCCAATAAACAGCAAACATCAACTTTCATTCATCGTTTTTCCTCTAAATGTGTATTACCCATTGAACAGCAAACATCAGCTTTCATTCATCGTCTTTCCTCTAAATGTGTATTATCCAATAAACAGCAAACATCAACTTTCATTCATCGTTTTTCCTCTAAGTACTAACAAATAAACAGCAAATATTAACTTCCATTCACCGTTTTTCCTCTAAATGTGTTTTATCCAATAAACAGCAAACATCAACTTTCATTCATAGTTTTTCCTCTAAATGTGTATTATCCAATAAATAGCAAACATCAACTTTCATTCATCGTTTTTCCTCTAAGTATTAACAAATAAACAGCAAATATTAACTTTCATTCATCGTTTTTCCTCTAAATGTGTATTATCCAAAAAACAGCAAACATCAACTTTCATTCATCGATTTTCCTCTAAGTATTAACAAATAAACAGCAAATATTAACTTTCATTCATCGTTTTTCCTCTATTCCGTGTATTAACAAATAAACAGCAAACATTAACATTTTTGGACACCTGCCAAAACGCGCTCTTACATTGGTGTTTCCTGTAGCGATTTATTTTACGTGATGAAGTTACCAGCCCCTTGCACAACCTCACATTAGTTGTCTCTGACGATGTGTCTAAAAGAGCGAGGGTTCTATTCTTTCTTCGCCTCCTTGGAGACCCCCCGGGAAACAAGACGCGTAAATAAGCAATAACCTTGATGTAATTAAAATTACCCCCCTTGGAACCGGTCAACCCAGAAGCCAATACAAACACAACGGTTAACAATTAGTGTTTGCTCTTGGTCCATTACATTGGCGAAATAACTATAGATTGGTTATTGATCAAATAAGAGACCACCTCCAACCCGTTTTTTAAAACCTCAGAAAGGGATGTGAATTGAGGTTAGAACGAAATTAGGCAATAAAATAAAATAGAGAAGCAAAGCTTAACGGAAAGAGGCATTGCATCTTGTTTCTTGGTTGATGAGGATGTGGACGATGTGTAAGCGCGGGTGTTTCTATGTGTTCTGGTGTATGTGATTCTGGTTTATGTAGTATGTAGAATTTGCTTGGACACATAAAAAAGTGTAGAGTATGGTTTATTAAAGTATCAGCTGAAATAACGAATAAAGTACCGTAAGAGGAGATAAAGGTGATGAAGATTTAATTTAACATTAAGAAGATAATATCTCAGATCTAAAAACGATCGTCTGCTACATCCACAATATTCGTATATTTACTAGTCCAAGATTATAATACAACAAACAGTCTATGTCTAGCATGCCGATGTTTCATTTCTGACATCAAAGTAATTTGTATTGCATGTATTAATTCCTTTCTCTCTGTAGGTTGGTACATATCTTCTGTTACAGCCTTCGAGAGGATCGTCAGAGTAAAATGATTGAAAGTCTGTCTGTCTATCCATATATTTATCTGATCTGGTAGAAACGTTTAAAAAATGAATTCATTGTAATGACGAGTTGCAACGAAAGAATGAATGAACGAAAGAAAGAAAGAAAGGAAAAAAAAAGAAAGAAAGAAAGAACATTTCTAAATTAAACCAACGTTTTTGGAAACAGCAATCTTGTGTTTTGATGCTACAGCTTCTGTCACCGTTAAAGCTTTTGAATTCATTTAATTTTTGCTATCGTTTGCTTTGTTTTTCCAACCACTGAGATGCGTTTCAGATAGTCAGTTTACTACATCAGCCAAACAGGAGAAACGACATATTTTCCTTTGTCGGGCGTACCTTTTATATTTTTAATAAAGAAACGTCATTAAATTAGTCACAAGTAAAAATAGTGTCTGTCCTAGGGAATATATAATATACATGCTACTCTTGTATAAACCGTTTTGGAATGACGCATGTTTTGACGAAGAGAAACGCCGTGTTGATGACGCACGTTTAGACGCAAACACAGGTTTTCTAAAGGTATTGTCGCTAGAGTTCGTGTATTATATATGTATTTGGATAAACGGACAGGCGTGTAGGCAAACTGGTGTTTGAAAACAGCATTCATTCACGGCTATATTTGCTTTTGTAAATTACAACTACATGTCACAGCTTATTCTTCAGGTGCTAAAGGGGAAAATGGGGGGGGGGGGGGGGGGGGACAGACTCGTTACTACAACAATTTAACAATTTTGTTTTTATTTGTCCACTAGATCATGCAAGATAGGTAGATATACAGCTATGCATGTTCATATCACACACTCCAATTCCATTTAACAGTATATTTCTCAGGTAACATCCCCAATGGCCTAATCGTAGTTGTAAAATAAAGATATATGCAGTGGTGGCTCGTTCTTATGGGGCAGTAGGGTCCATCGCATAACTTTACAGGGGGAAAATGTCATCTTAAACTCTTGTTTTATATGCTCCCGCGTTCGTTTGAACACATGTACAATGTAACTACCAAATTATGTGTAGAGATATCCACATTAGCCAAAACTGGCGCCGCCACTGGGTTAAAAAGAAATAGTAACAAAGCAGATTCTGCCGTCAGGGGGTGAAGTTTTAGAGACCACCTATACAAGGCCTCAGTTTTATGAAGTGGGGGTGACCCATTGCCTTCCGTAACTCGAGCAGTTAGCCACCCATTTTTACAGCTGGGTAGAGTGGAGCGTGACGCGTTGACGTACATTTATTATTAGCTTATTAATGGTTCTCGAACATTTGTGACATCCTAGTGATCACGACATGGTATTGATGACGCTCAAGCTTAAACTTAAAAAGAACTATAATCAAAACAGATGTTCTCAGTTAAGATTCAATTTAGACAAACTGAAAGATCCAGAAATCGCGGGAATCTTTGAGGCAACTGTTGGAGGAAAATTCGCAGCTCTCAACTTTTTGGAGGATGATATCAACTCAATCACAGAGAACATGAAAGACGTGCTCATTGAATCAGCAACAGAAATACTTGGTAAAAGAAAGAAAATAAACAAACCATGGGTTACAGATGACATTCTAAAGTTATGTGATACACGGCGGGAAATGAAAAAGGTTAAGAAAGAGGTTCCTGAAGCAGCATGGCAATACAGTATGGTGAACAAAAATATTAGGAAGAAAATGAAACAGGCCAAAGAAAAATGGGTAGCTGATCAATGTGAGTCCATTAATACGGGGCTAATAAAAGGTAACAGCAAGGCAGCTTTTGACACATTAAGAAAAACTATCAAAACCTCAACAGCCCAGGGTAACTGTCATAGAGGATAGCAATGGGGCTCCTGCTCAATGAAAAAAACAGCTGTAACGAGAAGGTGGACAGAATATTGTAAAGAATTATATAACTGTAAACTTGACACTGACTTAGGCATATTAAACAACATTAAGTGCGAAAACAGGGAACTCGGAAATGCAGCAATATTACGGGAAGAAGTGGAAGAGGCTATATGTTCGATGAAAGGAGGGAAGTCACCGGGTGTGGATAATATACCAGCAGAGCTCTTGAAATATGGAGGACCAGATATAGTAAAAATCATGACAACAATTTGCCAGAAGATATGGAGTACAAAAAAATGGCCAAAAGAATGGACGCAGTCATTAGTAATACCGCTTCCAAAGAAAGGAAATCTAAAAATGTGCAAGAACTACAGAACCATTAGCCTTATTAGTCATCCAAGTAAGGTAATGTTAAGGATACTTTTGAACAGAATAAAACAGAAATCAGAAGAAATCTTGTCAGAGGAACAGGCTGGCTTTAGACCAAAAAGAAGTACCTCAGAACAAATCTTCAATATTAGATTACTTATCGAAAAACATCTCCAACATCAACACGATTTATACCATAACTTCATCGATTTCACAAAAGCCTTCGATCGAGTCTGGCATGAAGGCTTATGGCAAGTAATGAGAAAATTCAATTTTGATACCAACATCATAGATATCATTGAAGCACTATACAAGGACGCAAGCAGTGCTGTTTTTGTAAGCAACGACATTGGAGAATTTTTCAAAACAACTGTAGGAGTTCGCCAAGGATGTATCCTGTCACCAGTGCTCTTTAATATATATCTAGAACATATTATGCAGGAGGCTCTCTACGATTATAAATCAACCATATCGATTGGAGGCCGACCTCTGTGCAACCTACGTTTTGCTGATGATATTGATCTGATAGCTGGATCAGAATCAGAACTTCAAGACCTTACCTCTAGACTGGAGAAAGTAACAAGAACGTATGGGATGGACATTAATATAGAAAAAAGCAAGATATTGGTGAATAGCCATAAGAAACATGTTCCGACCAACATTACGTTAAATGGGCAAATGTTAGAAGAAGTTAACACCTTTAAATATCTCGGGTCCACTATATGTAGTGATGGAAGATCAATTAAAGAAATCAAGACAAGACTTGAGATGGCCTCATCTGCCATGACAAGGTTGAATGTGATCTGGAAAAGTAACATCAGTTTTCCTGTGAAGATCAAATTATACAAATCACTTGTATTATCTATTCTCTTGTATGGGTGTGAGGGCTGGACACTCACTGCAGATACGAAGCGAAGGATTCAGGCTTTCGAGCATAAATGTTATAGAAGAATTTTGCGCATTTGCTATAAAGAGCACAAAACAAATGTCTATGTTAGAGAGAAGATAAACACCTATGCAGGCCACCAAGAACCACTTTTGTCAATAGTGAAACGTCGAAAGCTTGCCTGGTTTGGGCATGTAACTCGTCATGACTCCCTTTCGAAAACGATCCTTCAGGGAACAGTCGAAGGTAAACGGAGAAGAGGAAGGCAGAGAAAATCCTGGGCTGATAACATCAAAGAATGGGCAGGACACGGTTTTTCCACACTTGTACGCATTGCTGAGGATAGAGAGCAGTGGAGGACCCTGTCTGCTGATGCTTCCATCATGGAACCCCTACGACCCATGACGGGTTACGGGCTGAGATGATGATGATGAACATGCAGTGTTGCCACAGCTGGGTATTCTCTGTCACTAGAACTTGAGTGGCAACCTTGCTAACATGTATGTTTCCTACAACTACTTAACCTGTTCCGCTCGTGTTATTTTTGTGTTGATTGCACAATGCTGGCGGCTGAATATTATTTTTAAGCTGAAATTGTTACACATAGTTAAGCCAGGGCTGTGGAGTCGGAGTCGTGGAGTCAGATGTTTTTAAAGTGGAATCGGAGTCCGTAAAAAATGTCCCGACTCTGAATTTTACGAGATATAAGCCAAGGCAGATCCACGTTTGATTTATGCTAGGGGATCATATCATCGTATTTTCTGACGATGCAAACAAAATTGTACATTTGTTCTTTCATCCGCAAAATTTTCCGCGGGCCGACAAATAAGCCTTGGCGGGCACCGCGCTGAGTACCAATGACTTAAGGGATATCTTAATGTGTGCTTACTTCTTTTCGAAATGCATACGTAGATATATTTCGTCTCAATATATTTTTTTTATCATTCTTGGACTGGGATTTTCCAGATATAATGTTTACTGGGATTTACTAGAGCGACTACATCATTCCCATTTACGGCCTGTATAATTTCCATTTAGTTTCAGTATGTTTATATTAGTTCCCACTTTCGTTTCTCTGTTGTTCTTGTGGCTGTAAAACAGGCAGCTAGTTTGTCCTTTGTCGTGGTGCGGTGTTTACTACGTAGTTTTTGTGAATCTCAACTTTGATCATTCATGTTGCAATGATACTACCGTTGTAGTGTGTAACTAATAATGTTATTTACATGCGTAGCCTTGACATACAAGTAAAAGATTAACTCAGGACTCAACATCTGTCATTATTGATTAAAAACGTTCTGTGATAAGCTCGGCCGCAGTATACATTTGTTTGACTTTATGATGACACTCTCGCAACCAGAAACCACATACATCACTCACACAGCTCGCACAGTCGCGTATTAACACTGTAGGCATACGGACTTTTAATTACGATATTTGCTTGTACATCGTCCACACTATAAGTATCATGTTTACTCACATATGGTCGTTATGTCGTCGTTGTACCAAACCACAAGGTCTGTTATGTTTAGAGAGGTTCGTTTTGGCGAGGTACAACCTAGACGTAATGTTCGTCGGTTATATTAGGGCGCAAGTCCAAATATAAAAGACCTTGAGGCCTAACATCATCTATCGGTGCAATAATTCAGTGCTCAGAAGATTTAGTAACTTATACCCCAAACCTAAGGGTCTTTTATTTTTGGACATGCGCCCTAATATAACCGACTAGGGTTGAACGGGACGCGCCTCGCCAAAACGAGGCAAAACTTTATTTAAAAAAAAAAAAAAATTTAGTAACTGGGGCAGAAATAGCAAAACTTGAAATGTTTGCCCATACAAGCCACAAAAATTAGAGGAAACATTATCACAGGTCATACGTTACTGTACGCACATAATGTGCCCATACTTTACAGTACGAAAATAATGTGTTTATAGGTTACAATACGCAAATAATGCGGTTATAGGTTACTGTGATAGAATGGTGCGACCCTTCTCGTTCTCTGTTTCACTACGGCAGTATCAGTTACTGATTTTGATTGCGTGCTTTCAATCGTCGCACTTTCTTTCTTTTTTTTCTCTGCTATGTGTAGCAGATATTTTGTATTTTCATTCTTACACTCCCTTTAGTATATTTCGTCTTGTCTGTTTATCTGCCCATACCTGCTGAGATAATATTATCGACAAGCATATTGGTTAATATCGGCAGCGGCCGACATCAGAAATCAGCTTAACACGAAAATCGCCAGCGTATTTGCTAATCGCTGATAAAGGCCAGGGTGCGTGACAGATAAGAGATTACTTGTCTGGGTGACACGTTTTGGACAGACACGGGTGACCTAATCACTTCCTGTCCGACTTGTTATGACAAGATTACTTTAGATAGTAATAAATTGTTACACCTGAAACACATTGTCGTATGAGTTTACAGATGGGTTGGTGAGTTCGCCTGCCAGGCAATCGGATGTTTTCATACCATATACGGAAAACGTATCACGCGCAAAATTTTTCCATGTCATGAATATTTTGAAATCCCCCCAACGCGCATGTTTGAAAATAATTGGAGCTTTTGAGTAGCCCCATATGAAACAGATGCGGGGGAGGACAGTTAATATAACCTGGCGCTTTTCAAGTCTAGTTCACTGTGAGATTCACGCTTGCCAAGACACCAGCCTTGCCAGAAGTTAGAATTCAGTATTTCCATTTACCAGGTCGGACTTTGTGGAACAATCTTGAAGGACTTACATAGCCCAGGAAACCCATTTTAATAAGGATGGCTGAGGAAACTGAAACACACGGAGTCATAGAGGGAATTAATCTATAAAGCAACGACACCTAATAACACATGTAAGAGGCCTAATCAAGTGCCTTAACTTCATTCATCTGAGCAAAAAGTCTGTGAGCCAGGATTGGCGTAAGTTGTCATTTTACATTCTATATTTTTCATTACTAACATGTGAACTAATATGTATATATTACCATGTGAATATTAATATGCGAAAATCGCTAGTGGATGTCCAAGTCATTTGAGGCTGGCAACCTCAGCGTATAGAATGATGATTTCATGAACCACCACTGCACGGGCTGGTGATTGCTTTATTGCTAGTTTCTTAAAGAGAATTAAAAGCAAAAGGTAATCCCAAGTTCCATATGGAGCAGGGCGGGAAAGATGAAAGAAATGATGTACATTCTAAGTATAATAATTAAGGTTTCAAACAAGTGTAAATGTCTATGTAAACATATTCACTTTAAAGTTAATTAAAATTTCAAACTTTTCAATCAGTGTAAATGTAAATTAAAACAGATTCAATTAATATTGCGAACACTTTTCAAACAGTGGAGATGTAAATGTAAACATATTCTATCTGTACTTTTAACCTTTTCATTTAAATGTAAAATAAGGATAACGCTATTCAATTTAAATGTAAAGAAAGTTTCTTTCGATGGATTAAGTTTAATTCTCATCGAGGGTAAATTCTGAGATAGATGGGATGGTTGAATAGAGGGAAAGGGACCCATAACCATGGGTTGGAAAACGCAATACTCATGAGAGCGTTTCATTTCTATTCTTTTACCTTAGTTGTTGGTGGTTCCAGTGAGGGTACTAATCTCTGGAACAAAGTGAGGGTATAAGTGGACTGACGTAGAAACGCGGAACCAGCTTGGCAGTTACTTCTTGATTGTACTTGAAACGTGCTGCACCTGTCATCTTGACCAGAGATGTGAGAAATGCAGTGACCTATCTGCACAGAACTCATCAGCGGGAGCAGAAACTACTATTGGCAGCTAAGTGAAACGTTGCAGTAGTGGTCCAACAGTGGCCAAAACCCAAGTATCTAATATGGGCTTCAAAGGTGTCTACCTTCGCACAAGATTACTCTTGGCAGATAGGTAAATAGAAGAAACAAAACGCTTCTATCTCCAGGGAGTCTTCACAAGATATTCAGAATAAACGAGAACAATACTGCTTTGGCTGAGTATGTTAACTCTGTAATTCTGCCGACGCTTTTGTGAAGGATTTAAGCACTTCTTAAGTTCAGCTCGTTTAAGCCCTCACCACTGATTTACTCAGTGGAATTCTATTATTCTAGTATAGCTCTGTTTAGAGTGTGTGTAGTAATTTGACTGAGACAAACATGCAGTAACTTTAAAATGATTAAATCGAAGTTAAATTTGTAACATTACAAATAACAAAATTTAATAATTACTTTAGGTTTTAACAGTTGGAAAATAATTTGAATAGTTATGAATCAAGAAAAGTTATCATCACAGTCTTTATGGAATGTGAGATGTTACAAGAAGTTCAAGTGGCAGCATATATTTGAACTTAGCTACCAATGATGGTTCTGCTCCTTCTTATGGGTTAGTTCTTTTCCCTCTGCTCACGCTCGTTTCTGATCAAGGTTGTCGGGGGTAGCTCGTTTCCCATAAATGTCAAGGAGAGTCTACCACGTGGGTCCTTCGTCTTAAAGCTTAGGCCACGGTTCCCTTCTTGGTCCAGAGATGGTACTTTCTGCTGGTACCACCAAGAACTATGGTAAAAGAATAGAACGAAACGCTCTTCTGAGTATGGCGTTTTTGTGACGGACGAATTTCAGCGTCCCTGAATTGTTAGATGATATGGTAGTACCCTCGAATAGCATCAGTACCCCTGAATATTGTTGTAATTTTATCGTCAACGTGGAATTCCACCACGCGTGCAAATTAGTATGCACATTTGCTAATTAATATGTAAACAGCTATCATGCGTGCATCCAGGACATCGCTTTGTCTTAAAGTTGAGTTTAAACCACGCCTACCGCCTTACCTCTAGAGCGATTAGAATCAGCGAATTTCTCGTTCTTTTCTGCCACCCCTTCAAGAAGGCGTTGCCAAGAGGAGACGTAAGCGGTCAGTATCAAAAGACTGTGGTGGTCCCAGAAGAACGAAGCAGTTTTTCTCACTTTCGGTTCACACGTTCATGCGAACCGGCTACGACGGGGGAAATCGCTGGCGGACCAAGAGACGAACGGGGAAGTCTAGCGCTTGGACTGGCAGCGCAGAAACAGAATAGTTCCCTGATTTCAAATAAGGTGTGAATCTTCACATGTCGCTATCACTTTTCATTCCATTAACTATATATTGGCATCGCCGAAAATGCAGTTTATCATTCGTTGCCAGAGAGTTAAAGAAGTACTAGCTTATAGTAGAAGCTAACAAGTTTTCTCTTGGATTTCTACTATATTGGAGTCTATATTCATTCTGTGCTACGGTAAAATATATTAGTCTTGAGGGATTGAGTCGTTTAGTTCCTTCATTTATTTCACTGGATTTTTGTGTTAATTTAAACCTATTAAATCAACCCATCACAAAGTTTTCCAGATGTAAATTAAATAATATAACTATCCGTTATTTCCCGAGATGATAGATGTGTAACATAATTTTAAAAACGCTAGGCGAGCGAAATTGGTTATTAACCCTATAATTCTATTTCATCTTGCGTAAATTTTAAGTAATTAACTGTTCATAGCTAGTGGTAATTAAATCGATACATTAGCTAGTCACTCGTGTAGTCTTTAAATCTAAATAATTTAAATACCAGAGTGATTTTACAGGTCTTATACAAAACGCGGGTGTTAGATTTTATTATAGTATATTACTTGTTTTATATATTCTCTTTTATACAGATGATCAGACCTTGCGATCCAACGGTTTTTGATATATAGAGAGTCATGTTCATATGGCTTATGGCATCCCCATTTATATGTTCCCCAAAAACACATAATAACATTGACTATACCAAAATCTGATTGTTGGAGACCCTTATAAGTCTTTCGCAAAACCAGAACGGTCAAGTGTTCACTGGTGTTAAAAATTTAACTGGAACGGGACAATGCCAGATATATTATATTAAATCATATAAAGTTCCCTGGCCTGATGAGGCAGAACTGACAGCACGAAATTTATTTAATTAAACCCATATGACAGTAAACTGTGTTCCTACCACCAACTTCTCCAGAGAAC
The DNA here is from genome assembly GCA_024509875.1 of Oreohelix idahoensis. Classification (NCBI taxonomy): domain Eukaryota; kingdom Metazoa; phylum Mollusca; class Gastropoda; order Stylommatophora; family Oreohelicidae; genus Oreohelix; species Oreohelix idahoensis. Next base: position 210,818 of record JAMPIV010010561.1, read on the forward strand.
ATTTAAGGCTAGTTTGTCCAAGAACAGCCTGTGAGTAACATTCTACTGTTGAGATATTTCCCAGTCATTACGACAGACTCCTAGAAACAAACTTAGTCCCTATAACAATCCCTGCAATCTGACGAAGAATCCTTGCCAGGAAAATTATAATCAACACACCATTTCAGCGAAATCTCCGAGCAAAATTAGCAGTGGCTATACGAAGCTTTCTGGGGCTGGACTGGACAAAATAATAAGACATATATAATAGTCTTAAGAACTGTGTGTGATTAATTCTATGGACTTATGCAGCCGACAGAGGGGGTAAGTGTGAATAAAAGCGAGCTCGCTGAATGAATGCGAGAAGGGAAAACGAAATGAAAGAATTTAGTTTCTAAATGTTTACTACTAATATAACACCTTCCTTTTATCTATTCTCTCACTAAGGCTGAAGGCCCACGGGAAAGTTAAATTAAGGACATATCCTAGATACCCGTCCCGTCTACCCCACTCCCCATTGTCAATCCTTTGTTTGATCTGTTGGGTAAACACACCTCGGGTGGGATCATTTTCCTAGTTTTTCCATGTTCCAGGGTCTATGAGAATATATACTGTTTATTTATTTTCCCTTTATGTAACTATGATTTCACTTGATGACATGATAACGATGTGTTAACTGTTGTAACCTATTTTTCTTTTCTAAAGATATAATAAATTTTATAAACGTTAGCTATTAGTTCTGGTCAAAACCTTCCCCTGCCCCATTATATGTGCCCACAGTTTACGTGTTCGTGTATACGTATGTACGTATTTATGTCACAAAATTGTTTGTGTGTGCGTACGAGAGGATAGTGTATTAGAATCAGTATCTAGTGAAATAATACTTCTTCATTTTAGCGGGTCGTGCTATATAGGTGAGTTGAGCAATCACTCAACCCAAGACAGTATTTTTCTTACACTCTGTATTCCTCGTAAACAGGACTATTTCTCACCACCTTTCTCTCACATAGCTTTCACTATCTCACCCCTGCTCGATTGGGACCATAAAAATAAAGCCTATATAAAACTCACGACAGTTTTCCACCCCATAGTTATGAGTTCCTATCTTCCCATACCACCATCCCAATTACTCAGACTTTACCTAGATGAGAATTAACTTTAATCCCTCGGGATAAAACTTTCTTTACATTTAAATAGAATAGCTTTCATAGTTACTTTAGATTTAAATGAAAAGATTAATAAATCAGATAGTCAGTTTACATATACATTTACACTGGTTTAAAGCTTGGAAACTTACATTAATTTTAAAGTGAATATGTTTATATAGACAGTTACACCTCTTTGAAAATGCAAGTATTATACTTAGAATGTACACCATTTCTTTCATCTTTCCCTCCCTGCTCCGTAGGGAACCTGGAACTACTTTATGCTTTTAGTTCTCTGTACGAAACTATCAATAAAGCAATCACCAGCCCGTGCAGTGGTGGTTCATGAATCATCATTCTATACGCTGAGGTTGTCAGCCTCAAATGACTTTGACATCCACAAGCGAGTTTCACATATTAAACTTCATATGGTAATATATACATATTTATATATATGTTAGTTCACATGTTAGTAATAAAATATGAAATCTAAATCACAACGTACGCCAATCCTGACTTACATACTTTTTGCTCAGATGAATAAAAGAGACTTGAATCGGCCTCTTACGCGCGTCTGGGGTGTCATTAATTTAATAAGTTCCCTCTCTAACCTCGTGTGTGGTCCTTCAGTTTCCCCAGTCCCGGTTTCCTTACTTGAAATGTTAGAGATTTCCTGGGCTATATTGTAAGTCCTGCTAAATACTCCAATAAAAGGTGTTCGGTATATTAAGAAGGAATTCTTAATTCTAATTCTTCACTGTAGCAGTCTGGTGTCTAGGCGAGCTATTTCTCAAGTGAGATAGCTTGAGAAAATGAACAGATTATATTCCCTGCCATCCCACGCCTTCGTTTGCCATGAGCTATAAAAAAACTCTAATCATGTTCAACCAGGCGGGTTATGGGGTAATTTCAAAATATTCCGACATCGGATAATTTTGAACGTAAGGCAGAGGTCAACTCTCCCATATATGGTAATAAGATGTCCGATGTCCTTGTGTACAAACTTCCAAACACACCAGTAACCGCATATGACCATGTGTTCGAGATGTAGCAATCTTACTTTTATCTAAAGTAATCTTGTCATCCATGTCTTATCGGTGATTAAGCCGATAGCGCTGGCCAATGTACGTGTTAATCTGCCGCGCCTATAGCCAACAAATCTGGGCAGCGCCAAGCAAATGTGATTATTATCACCTACAGAGAGTGTCGAATGATTTGATAAAATCAAATATCTGCTACTTAGCAGAAAAATAACGAAGAAAGAATGAAAGAAAGAAAGAAAAATGCGATAATTGAGAGCACATAATAAAAATCAGTACCACAAATGTACCGATACTGCCGGAGTGAAACAACGATCAATAGGGGCAGCCCCGTTTTGTCACACAGTACACAAACAACTTTGGCTATATGGTACAATACGCAAACATGTGGTTATAATTACAATACTAAATAATATGCTCATACGTTACAAGACCACATCAGTAATGGACATCTTCAAATTAAGCATAGAGATTAAACATGAATAAATGGCTAGAGGATTAAAATGTAGCTTATATGTTTTGTTTCACTTGGCAGAGTGGTTAGAGAGCTTGCTGTTCGATGTAAAATTACCAGGTTCGAAACGCGGCTTTGTTACACTCCATCCTACTTATCTTTAAAGGGATACCTGACTCAACTCTTGATTATAGTAAAGGCTGTAACATTTAACCTCCCTTCTTCAGTATCTGCTATGATTCTATCTTTACCTTTACTTGTGACGTCAAGTGACGTAGAAAGATGCAGTTTCCGTTGTTGGGTTGCGTTTGCTAGCGTCAGATCGTTTCTTTAGGATTTCGTTAGGAGACATCTTCATCCCCTGGACCACTTCCCATAAAACCATATCTGCTGCAAGAGGTGAATGGGTGTAGTTGAATGAGATACAGTACACACAACTGTAGAACATTTAAAATTTAGATTAGGTTGTTCAACATTCGGTCCGCGGGCACGAGTCATTTTTAGTCATTTAAAAAAAAAGCACCTTTCACGTCATTCGCTCGTCATCTAGGAAGAGCTCGAAAATAGATGCTCTAGTTATCTGTCCGGATTTAAGGGACGGGTGAATTTCTAGAATTCTCCAAAGTTGCAGAATTACGTTAAATGGGCTTCTGATGATTTTCGGTAAATGCATTCTATATTAATCGTTGCTCGTATCGATCATAACGGAAGTAACCCACGCTATCTTTAACTAATTTTAGACGCGGAGAGAGCGAAAAGTAGAGAATTAATGACGGATTTGCCAAAAGGAAAAGAAAAGATATGTAGGACGAAATCGGAAAAAAAATTAATGCGAGGGAGAAGAAAAACAAAGAAGAATCGAACTGCCTTTACGTCAATGTTCATTGCCCCTTCCCTGACCAAACTCCACCTCCGAAATGAAGAAAACAAATGTCATTTTATATGAAATAATAGCAGAAAATGTAGACTGGTATTTATACTATTGTTTCTAATTGTTTATTGTAAATGTGTTTTGTTTTTATACTACATAAGATCTTAACTGTTACCATAATAACCATACTATAATTAATATAACAATAGTAATAATACTTATCACAGTCATTATTATCTTCATCGCAATTAAAATATATATTTAACCTTTTTTCTTTCTTTTCAGATTTCACAACAGTACATGAGCGGACTTATTGTTCAAACCACCTAAACGTTGAGGACGCACATCGGAACGCACCAACTGAAGCACCAAATGTTTGTTAAATAAATTCCAGGATATTTCTCCGACTATGTTTTAGGATAACAGTGAAATTATGAACGAACCATGTTCTGCTTTGTTGAGGGTAAACTAAATACCAAAGCAATAAGGATAATACATACACAGCAAAGCTGTTCTGTACATTTGATAGGTATTAGTACACGTCCAATGATTTTGAAGATTTGATCCACTAATATAGCTAAGCAAATAAGATGAGTTTATATATTTGATCTACCTGTATGCTCGAGCAAGAAGATCGTCGTCTACATTTGAGCTACCAGTATATCTGAGTATAACTGAAATATTATTTTACATAAATACACTTTTGACAGGTTAGTCAGTGCCTGCCATCTACAGTTAGCGAAGTGTGTAAACCATGGGTGTCCTTCGACAGAACAAACGGCTACTTTATGTGTTACAACAAGTGTGTTACGTGTTTCTGTTGATGTTGCTGCTGGTGTCTCTGAATGGACTAAGTGCACAGACAGTTAATGCAGTGAGAAGGAAAGCTTGTAACACCTTCAACTCAAGAAACAGAAGCCAAACGTGCGAGTGCAGCAGTGTAAATGTGAGGTGTGTTAAAATTAACCCTCCGCTGACCGCTGTGCCAATTGGCATATCTGAGAGAGCCACGCATTTGTAAGTAGAACTAAGTGTTTGTGATTTTACTTTTGATTTCACGTGTTTTTACATCGATTAGAAGATTGACGGCATTGTATTGTATGTGTGGTTGTGTGGAGGCATGGGGGCGTGGTTGTGTGTAATTAAGTAAGTTATTACCGACGGGCTCGCGGCTAATTGTCATTCTTTCCTTGAGTGACAGCACATAGAGGCTTTCGTATCAGTATCTATTACACAAGCAGATCACTGTGTTATAATGGAAGAGTGCTATCAATCCTTTAAGCAGAACATAACTTAAAATTAATATGTATTAAATATTTGTTATATGAAGAAAAAAAAGAATAAGCAATTTGGAACGCCATTTGTGCATTTGACATTAAATAATTAACTAAAAGTAACATAAGTGATAGACACTCCTGGTATTCGTAGCGGCAAGCGCCATCACCTCGCTGCACGAGTAAATCGTTACAGGACACACGACTAGCTAAGCACCCAGAAAAAAGAGCAACACCGGGGTTAGTCGATCTTACGATAATAATTGTAACTATGAAATGCAGAACTCGGAACGACCCTACACGTTTTTATCATTTCCAAAACATTCCAGATTTCAAGTATAGGCTATATAACACACAAGACAAAGGCTCTGATACTGTGTCTTGTATATCTGAGAAGAATATTAATAATAAAGAGTAACATTGGCAGGTTTAAGTAACGAACGTGTGAACAGAGAAATAAACGAAGAAGGAAACCCGAGGCTTGTGAGTAGTAAATAATAAATGAAAATGTGTAAGTGGTTGGCAGTTGGTAAAAGGAAAGAAAGGTTCGAACACCCGCAGTTTCTATCACTTCTGTTACATTCGTTAAATATTTACTTCTCACCGGCCTTTGCAAGTTTACATAGCGCTGTGCCAACGTTACACCCTTTGAGTTAACCTACTTTAGTAAAACGAGGTTTTCAAAATACATTTTAATAACAAGTAAAGAATGATATAGAGCAGCGATAGGCAACCCAACGCGCTGTTGGAAAATTTAAACTAAATATTTTACCGAATGTTAACTTCACTTCAAAGAAAAGATGGCTTTTTATCTTACACAGTTAACAAATAAAGTGAATTTTAGTCAGCTAGCTTGCGGGTTTTCACTGGGAATATTGTGAAAGTACCTTTAAACCTGGGGGCACTGGACTTTTAAGTGTCGGGGAGTGTCACGGATTGCCTCCCCTTAGCTCTGCAGTAGTGGTCCAACAGTGGCCACAACTTTAAGAGTAACTAATTTGGGTCTTCAAAGGTGTCTACCTTTGCACAAGATTACTCTTGGCAGAGTTGTAGGTAGAAGTATAATAATGCTTCTACCTCAAGGGAGTTTTCACAAGATATTCAGAAAAGCAAGAACAATGCTGAATGTTTCTTAGCAATGTTAACTCTAGTATAGGCCTTCAACTTTTGTGAAGGATTGGGTTATCTTATAATTCGTATCTCGTTAAGCCCCCAGCTGGTTTAATCCAGCGAGATTCCTCTGATTATTATTATTATTATTATTGTTAGTGACTCTTCAGGTGTAGATAGAACTATATGTATTAAAATCAGGACTCACACATATACAACATTTAATGATCAATCGCTTTTGGAACAAATGTAAATAAATATAAACTAGTAATTCTTAGAGATGGTTATCATCATTGACTGGCTATGAGTTCTAGAAATAAAGTCTGTTGTTCTGACCTGCTAGAACTATGACTTATCTTTCCAAATTCCTGAATTGCTGGTGCTGCTGGTTCCGTGTCGAGGGCACGTTTCCAGATGTCTAGAAATTACCGCTCCTAGTCCAGGCAAGAATCTTCAAGTGTCGATCTCATGCTTAGAAACACAGACGAGTAGGATAGCTGGTATCGTCCGTAAAGTAGTACCACAACTGTCCTCTCTGATCCGTACCACCAACTCAATAAAATTGAGAATCTTTAGACTTCCAGCTCAGATAAATAGTCTCGGCAAGTTAATACGATTTGCCTCGAACAGACGTCTGGGATTTTTTCCTTATTTCAGAATTCCTCTGTGACTTTGTATGTAGTTTTCTGTAGGAGTCCGGGTCCTTATTAATTTTGGCGAGTTTTTTTCTCCAGTGGGTAGAAGATGCTCTAATACGTGTTTCCGTTCTTAATAAATTCAGAGTCCAACCCTATTCTTTCCTGTAGCAAGGTCTGAGCTGTCTACTGGTGACGATTTCTGGAATGCAGTCTAGTGTGTCAAAATTGTTCTACATTATATATTGTAGATTTCCTGCCCCCACTTTTCCTGGCGGTTGGGACAAACGCCCAATCGATGCAATTGTTATTCGCGCCTCAAAATGCCAACCAATCTTATTTGAAAGTTTTAGTTATGGCAACTTTATGATGAAATATTTTGCATGACTCATCTAGTGCAAAATTTTAACCCAGTACTTTCTAAAATTGGGCTGTAAACATCCGATTATTACTTGGTAAAGTTACATCTATCACACTTCAAAATGTCTTCCCAGATTGGTGATTATCTGACTTGCTTATCCCACGTAATTCAGACGTTGTTTTCAGACTATGACTCGGCGCAATTCGACCGCCTGTCTGGACAAATTCGTGGTTTATCCGTACCTCCAATATTGCGAGTCTATTGTTCTGACGAATTGAAAGTGATGATTCCAATCTTGTACAAACATCGACGATAGCCTTTCACCTGGAGTCCATGTGAGATCATCGCGTTTTTTGTGTGACTTAAGTAATCCATCAGGGATGGACCGTCGAATTGAAGTGAATTGTAGTGTGAAAGTTATGTAAACATTGATCTTGAGATGAGTTTTCTGTGTTGACAGAAATGGGCAAAGTTAGGGCAGGGGAGAGAGAGAAATATCAAAACTTTCGCCCGCACAGTAAAGGTAATGCAATACTGCCGGAGTGGACATGAGAGCGCACAAACCGTTTTGTGACAGGGAGAGAGGGTTAGTCCGAAATGTACCTAGGTTAAGCATTTTCATTCCTTTTCGTCATATAGAGATCTACAAAAATATGCCTTGGGATGTACTGGTACATGTATATCAAGATCAACCTGTTGATAACCCCTGACATAGAGGCAAATTTAAGGGTTCAACTCTTCGATATTCAGCCGGTTTTGATAATGTATTGCGCCGCCCAACAATCTCACTAGGGAATTGAGTGGAAACAGTAGAAACTGAGTTTTCTTTCCTATAGTTTTTTTTAAAAACAAATAATTCACTAAAAGGAACTCGATTTCCTTTGTACAAAATACAAGAGTCGTAAATGAAGATTACGCAGACGACCTTGCTCTTCTGGCCCATAATAGTAACCAGACGCAAGACAAAAATGGAAATACTAGGTGACAGGTCACAAGTGTGTCTGAAAATACAGAGGGGAACGGCAAAGATAATGAGGATGAATGCAGGAAACGATAACATTACACTTGAAGAAACACCCCTACATGACGTCTTCTCTTCATCTTAGATCCTTAGCCGCCGACTGTCGAAGCAATCAGTGTCCATCACGCTTGGCGGCGTTTTGTGGAGCAGCAACAAACTACTTCCACTTTGCTCGGTCGGCGGCCATTCTTCGTGCAGTGCGCTAGCTCTGGTTCATTCTTTGCATCTCGGCCTCCACAGTTCTCCACCAGGTTGTTTTTGGTCGGCTTTATTTAGCTTTCCTTCAGGAGTCCATTGCGTAGCTGTTCTTGTGATGGTATCAGGGTCTCTTCTGAGGACGTGGCCAACCCAACTAACCTACATGATTTAGAATCATACATATGCAATATAGACAGAGCCGGAAGGATAGACAGTTGTGTCAGTAGGATACAACAGGCAGGAGGAGCTTTAATTGCACTGGAAATCAGAAGAAATCAGGTCCAACACAAAAATAAGAATCTTCAGCTCAGATGTCAAGTCAGTCCTATTTAATGGCCGTTAAACATGGAGAACAACAAAAACAACAACCAAGAAGTTACAGACGTTCATAAATTGGTGAAAAAAAGGTATAGGTAGTCCCAAAGCAGATACTGCCGAAGGGGAGCAAATTTTAAAAAATAAAATAAAATTTTGCCTCGTTTTGGCGAGGCGCGTCCCGTTCAACCTAGGCGGTTATATTAGGGCGCATGCCCAAATATAAAAGACCTTTAGGTTCTGGAGAACTCCACCCTACTAGATTCAACTTCTTTTATGAGGTAGGGTAACCAGATCCCTTCCTTGTCGCCTTAGCCTTCCCTCACTCAAGAGCAGAGTCAGGTACACGTTTATAGCTGGATAGACTGGAGCGTAACGCTACCAGATTTCGATTCTGGAAACTGGGAACTTCCATCACGGGAAGAAAGCGGTCTTCGGACGCTTCATAAATGGGTTTTTATGCGAAAAATAGAAGGATTGAAATGGTATGAAAAGATCACCAACGTGGGAATGAGGTTTGGTTGGGTTTTAAAGACTATCTTCATTGCACACGGACAACTCCATCAGTGCTCTGATTTTCTCCCTTAGATCACAACGAACTCCGTAGCACCGGCGAGAATCCCAATGTGTGTATATCATCATCTCTCATCTCAACCCGTAACCCGTCATGGGTCGTAGGGGTGCCATGGTGGAAGCATCAGCAGACAGGGTCCTCCACTGCTCTCTATTATATGCCACCATTATCTGATTACGTTTCAAATTATGTCTTATTTACTGTATGAATGGTTTAGATTGTGTTTGTTAGTTTTTTTTAAATAATTTTTTTTAATTTTTTTTTTAAGGTATTAATTTTTGTTAATGTATTTTAATTAATAATCCCCCCCCCTTAAATTTGATTATGTCTGGATGTTACAAATGTATGTTATTATTTTACCTCGATAATGTTGTATGCTTAAATAATGCTAAAAATACATGTGCTATTGAAAGGATACGGTATGAAAGGTGAGCGAAAGGAAGGGCAGAATGTTAGACGGGCCTGCGTGCCCAATTCTCAACCCTTTGAAAATAAAGTTCGTTCGTTCGTTCGTTCGTTCTATCCTCAGCAATGCGTACAAGTGTGGAAAAACCGTGTCCTGCCCATTCTTTGATGTTATCAGCCCAGGATTTTCTTTGCCTTCCTCTTCTTCGTTTACCTTCGACTGTTCCCTGGGGGATCGTTTTCGAAAGGGAGTCATGACGAGTTACATGCCCAAACATCCCATGGTTGTTTTATAATCGTAGAGAGCCACCTGCCGATATGGTTGTTTTATAATCGTAGAGAGCCTCCTGCATAATATGTTCTAGATATATATTAAAGAGCACTGGGGAGAGGATACATCCCTGGCGAACTCCTACAGTTGTTTTGAAAAATTCTCCAATGTCATTGCTTGCAAAAACAGCACTGCTTGCGTCCTTGTATAGTGCTTCAATGATATCTATGATGTTGGTATCAAAATTGAATTTTCTCATTATTTGCCATAAGCCTTCATGCCAGACTCGATCGAAGGCTTTTGTGAAATCGATGAAGTTATGGTATAAATATGTGTGTATATAGGAATCACATATTCTATAAACATTTTTGCGGTGGGTAGGTTTCTAATTTAAAAAAAAAATTTGCCAGGGCAGTGGCCTGATAGGCCTACTCTTTAGGATTTCCAACTGCCGTGGAATTTTTAGCGTGCGCAACTTGCACACAGGACTTCCTATTTGTTTCGCCCTTATCCGAGAAGGCTAGGCACCGATCTCAATACCCAGGAGATCAGGAGAAGAATGACATCATTAGGATCACTGTAACTGAAAAAAAATTCCATAAATTATATTCTCTCTGCTGGCAATCGAACCCGGTACCTTTAGAATTCGAGGCGGACGCCATACCTCTTAGCCACTCCGACCCCCGGAAATGAGGACAAGAACCAGACAAGTGCCAGTGAAACTAGAGATAAGAAGACGCTGTCGACGGACGTGGCACGCTCTGGAGAAACCTGTTAACAGAATTACTAAGCAGTCATTGTTCTCACAGCAGGAGCAGTAGAGGCATATGCATACAAATTATGAGCAAGGCATGGAAAGACGTTGAGCTGATGGCATCAATTCTCTTTCCGCTGCTTATGGAGCATCGGTCCACGGCTGTAGTTGCTCCCCTTGCAGGAAGCCTGCACCAAACATTCACATGCTCTTACAGCCGTGGTTTCTGCTGCAATTTATTTTCCTGATGAGGTAGCCAGCCTAATGCCCAACCTCATATTTGTCGCCTTGTACGACATGCATGAGGGCGCAGGAGTCCTATTATTTCTGTCTCGTCAGAGACCCACGGGAATTACCCGGGGCATTTGCTATTTCATTCATTATTATTTTTGTTATTGTTATTATGATAGTCCTGGTGGTACTGGCTGCTACGTTGGTTGTAGTAATAAAGTTCATATTGTTGTAGTTACCGTTGTGTGTTTGGCGTGATTGATGTTAGGTTTAATTCTTATTATTTTTCTTTTGGTATTGTGATGGGGCCGAAAAGGAGACGCCCGCCCCCTACCTGTTTTTGGGCAGATTATTTTCGATGTGCGCGAAGCATTCTGGGTTGTGAAAAGTCTGAAGTAGAAGATATGTAATGAGGCCACAATAATGCCTTTAAATTAAGTTGTGGTGTAGAATTGTGTTATATTAAATAGCTGTAGGTTTTATTTGTGTTTTCGCTATTCCTAAGCGATAATCGCGTGTGATATTTAAGTAGCCAAGATTAATACGCCCAGCGCGCAGTAGTTGAGTGATTAGCCTAGTGCCTATAAAAAGAGATAGCGAACTACAAGCGGGCCTATTTTGCCACAGCCGCCAGAGAGAACAGACGACAGAGCCAAGCTGTAAATGCCTTGAGCACGTGAGTTAATTTAAATTAGAATTAGTTTTATTTAATTCGGAAATAATATCGATGTGGCTATTTTAATGTTGAGTGATATAGATAGATGTGTTTCCAAAGGAAATGTCTTTTTAGGACATTATAATTTAGTCTTGAAATGATAGATGAGTGAAAATAATGTTTGATAGGTTTTATTAGGCACGCAAAGCCTAAATCCAGATGTGAGAATTTAGTATCAAGTATTTCATCCATCAGACCGGGCAAATTTAGTAGGAGAGTGTTTTATACATGAAACTGGACAGAAATGTTATCAGAAACTGCAATTTAGATAATATTAACTAGTTGGGAAGATGGCAACAGGGAGAGCCACGTGGTGATTGTATAAAAGCGGCGCGAGGGGTCTGCGGTAACACTCTTAGTTATCACTTAATGTTACACAGTTTTATATTGTGTGAATTGAGACGGGGGTGGGAAGCAGATAAAGATAATGTTCCCCAGTAAAGGAAAGAGAGAGTTTTCTTGGTAAATGTTACGCCATGTGGCACGTTGTGTATTTAGTCCCAGTTTGGCTTAAGTCGAGAATAATTATATTGTATTCTTTAGGTAAGAGTAATTTAGTGTATTTCACGTTTATTGATAATTCTACTGTATATTTAATGGGTTACTGTGAGGTGAGAATATGTATTTAGATTTCTGGAGAGCGCGAGGCCACTCCTTTGTTGAGACATGTGTGTCTCTGGTTGCTCCCGGCGGAGCATGGAAACACCAATGTGGCTGGTGTCTATCACAAGCCGACAAGAAGCATTTTTATGCTATTGCAGTGGTTGTTTCGGTAACGATGTGTTTCATGTGATGAGATTCCCAGTCGCACCGGTGGTCATATACGACACGCTTGTTGCCAGGCGCACCAGTCGTCACATACGACATGCTTCAGAATGCAGTAGCGAATACTGATGTGGATCGGTTACGAGGTAGTAGCTTATTCTCATTACTGAGAGTATTTGTTGTACATATAGTTGAATATTATTTTATGTCCATTTTATGATTATTTAATTATGGTTATGTGAGGAATGGTTGTGAGAGCACGTGGGCTCACTTCAAGGTATATATTTCTCTTCTCCGCTCCTGAGGGAGCATGGGGCCAACAGTGTGGTTTGCCTCCATATTAAGTATGTTATGTTCGCTAGTTTATTTGTTTAATGTTTGCTTTGTCACTGAATGGGTTATAAAAATAAATATAGCCCCTGCCTCTAGAATCAAGAGTTTTATTGTTGTTCGGGTCGGTGCGAGTGTGGCAAGAGAGTGATCACACATCACAATATAATCATCATCATCATCTCGCCCACCCTACCACAATTGGCGTCGTCGGCAGGATACTGACAGACAGTGTAGTATAGTCATACGCCGAATGTTCAGTGTTGCAAGAGAGCACTACAACCAGTGAGCACCAAGGATACCTGAGCTAAACCTTCCAAGAGTATTACAACACCCAGCACAGACGGAGCAGCACATCTACCCAGTACATCTCCCCAGTGAAGATTCGCACCATCGCAGGCCCAGCAAAGAAACGCACCACGTTACATGAAGATCCGAAGCACCATAAGCCCATTGAAGAGTCGCACCAACGTAGGCCAGGTGAAGAGTTGTACCATCGCAGGCCCAGAGAAGAATCATACCACCGTACATCCATTGAATATCTTATCAAGCCAAGGACCCGCCGTTTGCAGTTATTTCAATTTTCCTGCAATAGTATCCTCGCTAATGATACTCCATCATAACAAACAGGAACACTATTGCTACGCCAGTGTTATTATGCCAAACCAGTGGCCGACCTACCACGATTGACATTCAGCCAGGGACTCAATTGTATCACCAGGCAGCACCTGAAACTGCTGCAGGCCACAATAGCTAAGAGAAGACAAGAGCAAGCAAAAAAAAAAAAAAAGAGACACTTGCTATTAATTATTGTAATATTATAATAAGTGTTTTCTTTCCATCTGTTTTTGCATTGCATTTTGCTAGGTTAGGGCTAGAGCAGTGATGTCAACTCAATGCGCAGACGCAACTTTCCGGTCAGAGCCTGGGAGCGCATCGACAGCTGAAGGTGTCTCCCATGAAGAAATCCTCACACCAGGAAAGAGCCCGAGCAATGCGCAGGTGAAGGTGATTTACATAACAGTGCCAGAGGTAAGACGATTTGGTGAAAAGCCAGGCCCCACTTGGCAAGAGTTTGTGAAAGAGGTAAATGCTGCATGGAAGGTAGGGCCCTTGACTGTAGAAGATAAGTTAGACATTGTGTGGACTAACGTTACACCAGTGGTCTCTAGGGAATTACGGATACGTGGCGGAGCCAAGGCCAGCCCTGAGAAGTTACTCGAAATAGTGGAAGAAGCCTACAGTGAACGACAACTAGTCAATGAGATGACTAGGGGTTTCTATGCCATGAGACAGGGGCCTAGCTTATCAGTAATGGAATTCTCTCACATGTTGCATGAATTATTTCTGAGATTGAATGCAACGCGCGTGAAGAAAGGCTTGGCTCCCGCAGACCAATCAATGCTCAGAGATCATTTTGTTGCCCAGCTTAGTAATGATCTGAGCAGGACATTTGTGAAGGAACATGTGCTAAAGAATCCTGGTGTTTCATTTAGGGAAGTTAGGGACTATGCCCTTTTCTGGGAAGGCAAAAAGCATGATGCACCAGTGCAGGTAGCCAGTGTAGAAGCCCTCACTGAGAAGGACGAACTCGAAGCTGAAGTAGCTCGCCTAAAGTCCCAGATAGCACAGCTAGCACAGAGTATGGCGCCAGCACAAAAGGAGACGCGAAGAAAAAGGAAACAGTGCCAGCCGTGTGAAAACCTAGAGCAGAACCAAGGTTTGAATCAACTGGAACCAAAACTAGACCTTCCTGTTGGTGAGAGTCAGGCAGTTGATAGTGAACGCAGTGATTTAGAGGTAAGTAAAAACACAGGTGCACCAGCAAGGCGGCAAGGATTCTGTAAATGGTATAATGTCCACAAAGGATGGGGATTTATTACACCGGATGATGGAGGTGTTGATGTTTTTGTGCATCAGACTAAGATTTTCAGAAAGGGATTCCGTAGTCTGGAGAGAAATGAGAAAGTAGAATTTGACAGCAAACCATCTGTTCAGGGCATTGAAGCGGTCTTTGTATGTGGCATTGGCGGCCAGGAATGTAAGGGCAGCAGGAGGCGACCCATGGCACAGAGGAAGCCTAGAAAAATAAGATGCTACAATTGTGGAGACTTTTCAGACCACATGGCTGCCAAGTGCCCTCGGGGCCCGCTTCCGAAGCGATGTTTTTAGTGTAAGTCCCCAGAGCACTTGATATCGGTTTGTCCCTCAAAGAGCGCCCTCTCTAAACGTACCGACACATCTAAGTTGCCTTCAGGGTGCAGGCCAAGAGATGGCCGTAACAACTGTTACCTTAAGGGCGCCAAGAAAAGCAGTCAACGTTCAGAAGAGGAAACTCATCTTAAACAGATAGGAGGGAATACACACCGACGCTCTGGAGAGGACACCAATCTAAATCAGATTGGGGGGAATGCACTCCGACATCGACTGAACACAAACGTAAAACACGTTAGAGGCAATCCCCCGCCAAGGCCAACAACTGCAGGCACTAACTCGCTGAACTCTCAATCAAGTAGCGACGCTGTACGAGCGGACAATTCTCCCAGACCACGACAAGCAATCAGATATAAACTTGGAACTGACAATGGATCAGAGTACGTTTGTGGGGACCACAAAAAATTTAGGGGCGGAACATGTGACCGTGTGGCCAGAAAGGTGTAATTTTTGACTGAGTAATAGTTGTCGATCTCGTCTACGGTGTATATTTGTGCTCATGTTGGCATTCTCCCACGAGAAGGGGCGATTTAAACGAAACACACCTTTGCCATCCATGAAGTAGACAAACGTGTGAGACGCAGATGTAACAGGAGGCAGACATCGGTTGTTAGACATCCTGGCGCGGTCTGATAACACATCTTGTTGAGCACTAAAACCGTGAGGTGTGACTCCAGGCAAGTGATATCGTGGGAATGTAATCATTAGTGGGCGGACCTATTGTGGACGTCTAGGAAGATACTCTTGACTAAGATGTGATCTCATGTATATGTAATGAGGCCACAATAATGCCTTTAAATTAAGTTGTGGTGTAGAATTGTGTTATATTAAATAGCTGTAGGTTTTATTTGTGTTTTCGCTATTCCTAAGCGATAATCGCGTGTGATATTTAAGTAGCCAAGATTAATACGCCCAGCGCGCAGTAGTTGAGTGATTAGCCTAGTGCCTATAAAAAGAGATAGCGAACTACAAGCGGGCCTATTTTGCCACAGCCGCCAGAGAGAACAGACGACAGAGCCAAGCTGTAAATGCCTTGAGCACGTGAGTTAATTTAAATTAGAATTAGTTTTATTTAATTCGGAAATAATATCGATGTGGCTATTTTAATGTTGAGTGATATAGATAGATGTGTTTCCAAAGGAAAATGTCTTTTTAGGACATTATAATTTAGTCTTGAAATGATAGATGAGTGAAAATAATGTTTGATAGGTTTTATTAGGCACGCAAAGCCTAAATCCAGATGTGAGAATTTAGTATCAAGTATTTCATCCATCAGACCGGGCAAATTTAGTAGGAGAGTGTTTTATACATGAAACTGGACAGAAATGTTATCAGAAACTGCAATTTAGATAATATTAACTAGTTGGGAAGATGGCAACAGGGAGAGCCACGTGGTGATTGTATAAAAGCGGCGCGAGGGGTCTGCGGTAACACTCTTAGTTATCACTTAATGTTACACAGTTTTATATTGTGTGAATTGAGACGGGGGTGGGAAGCAGATAAAGATAATGTTCCCCAGTAAAGGAAAGAGAGAGTTTTCTTGGTAAATGTTACGCCATGTGGCACGTTGTGTATTTAGTCCCAGTTTGGCTTAAGTCGAGAATAATTATATTGTATTCTTTAGGTAAGAGTAATTTAGTGTATTTCACGTTTATTGATAATTCTACTGTATATTTAATGGGTTACTGTGAGGTGAGAATATGTATTTAGATTTCTGGAGAGCGCGAGGCCACTCCTTTGTTGAGACATGTGTTTCTCTGGTTGCTCCCGGCGGAGCATGGAAACACCAATGTGGCTGGTGTCTATCACAAGCCGACAAGAAGCATTTTTATGCTATTGCAGTGGTTGTTTCGGTAACGATGTGTTTCATGTGATGAGATTCCCAGTCTCACCAGTAGTCATATACGACACGCTTGTTGCCAGGCGCACCAGTCGTCACATACGACATGCTTCAGAATACAGTAGCGAATACTGATGTGGATCGGTTACGAGGTAGTAGCTTATTCTCATTACTGAGAGTATTTGTTGTACATATAGTTGAATATTATTTTATGTCCATTTTATGATTATTTAATTATGGTTATGTGAGGAATGGTTGTGAGAGCACGTGGGCTCACTTCAAGGTATATATTTCTCTTCTCCGCTCCTGAGGGAGCATGGGGCCAACAGTGTGGTTTGCCTCCATATTAAGTATTCATATGCTAGGGCAGTAGTGTTTCGGTAGCAACCTGTTACATGGTGAGATTGCCAGCCCCACGCACAACACCTTACTAGTCGCATTGGATGACACGCATGAGTGCGTGCGTGTGTGATAGTTGAGTGTGTCAGGTGGCGGCGTAGTACAGTTTGACAGGTGAGAGCGTGGTGTTTCTCATTCAGTATTATATTATGATTTTAACTATTCTGTGCATTGTTTGCTTTTTCAGATTAGCATCGGGCACTGTTGGGTGTTTTGTTTTGTTTAGTTTTGTTTTGTTTTGTTTGGTTTTGTGATGTTCGCTAGTTTATTTGTTTAATGTTTGCTTTGTCACTGAATGGGTTATAAAAATAAATATAGCCCCTGCCTCTAGAATCAAGAGTTTTATTGTTGTTCGGGTCGGTGCAAGTGTGGCAAGAGAGTGATCACACATCACAATATAATCATCATCATCATCTCGCCCACCCTACCACAGTATGTTGAGGATGACGAAAGTGATGGCGACGATCTGGGAATGACGATGATGATTGATAATGATTGATGGCGATGGTAAATGATTAATGATGATGATGGTGGTGATGATGATGGTAGGTGATGGTGGTGATGATGGTGCGCATTATGATGATGAGGATAATGATGAGGATGACGACGATAACATTTTGACCATTTTGTCTATTTCAGAGATCTAAGTGGTAATGCTATTCAGAGAATCGAAGAAAATGACTTTACTGGGCTGGAGTTTATACAGAAAATGTAAGTCCCTTTTGCCTACTTTCGTTATTTTCAATCAGTATACATACATACATACATACATACATACATACATACATACATACATACATACATACATACATACATACATGCATGCATGCACGCACGCACGCACGCACGCACGCACGCACGCACGCACGCACGCACGCACGCACGCACGCACACACGCACACACGCACACACCTTTATTCTCCAGAAAATACATTGATATGTACTGACATGATATAATAAAATACAACATGGCATATAGGAGAATCATTTAGAGTCCACAAGTGTGCTAAATTCCGCCCAGGAAACAATCGCCGAACATACATATCAGAATCTTTATTCTCCAGAAAATACATTGATAGGTACTGACATGATATAATAAAATACACCATGGCATATAGGAGAATCATTAGAATCCATTGTAGCATACATATCCGTTCGTAAAGATTGATCCATATTCTCAGAAAATCATCATGACAGGATTAACCCTGTTCCAAGAGTATCCCTTTTATTATACAATCCACATACTTTAAGAAAGGGGAACACTTCGTAATGGGTTCCCATTGGAACGCAAATTGAAACAGCCAAAACACAGCTGCCCCACTGTACAGGGGTTTTCGTCAACACCTTGGTACTACACATAACAATCATACGTCATTTCTCTGGTGCACCTCACTTTCTTACTTACTTAGTCGTTCCCCTTCTACCGTGAAGTGTAGAGGTTTGGAAGAGAGAGCGCCAGACTATCCTATCGGCTATCTTCCTCCTGGCCTGGTTCCATTCTAGTCCTCTGTCTTTCAAAGATTGTCTAATGTTGTCCTCCCAGCGAACTCTGGGTCGTCCTCGCTTTCAATATTCCAAAAAGTGCCGCATTTATCAGCACTGACTCAAACTCAATAAATCTAACATGTGGTGTGCATGTGCAGACACCACAACTGCCGATGAGTGTAACTGTAGCACCAATAAAATGTCAACTGAACATCTGCTGCAAAAGTTTCCAACATAAGAGGATAACAGAAAGCACATGTGTAACCGTTCCCGGACAAAATCTATGGAGTTATGAACAACTCCACACTAACCACTTCTTTATTTCAACATTCTTCTTCTTCTTCCTCGTTCGTCCTGAAAAGGACGTTGGTTGCGTTGTGTCCGTTTACAGCGAAGCTGCGGTATTTGAGCCTTTCGGCCGACACATCCGACTTCCGCACAGCATTTTTGGGGACCGGGTTTGCCTTCCCTTTTCCATCCCTACTCCTCAGCCAGACTGCAGTGATGCAGCCTGTTTCCAGGACCGCCACGTGGAGGTGGAGTAGGGTCTTGGTCAGCTCTGGTTCGCTGACCCTAACGCAGGCAGTCAAGCTATGGGTCGCTTACTGCATTCCTCACTTTCGATGCGTCTTGGGTCCCATTTCAACATTCAAGTTGACGTCTGAAAGTGTTCGAAGAAGAAGAACTCACGCCACATTGGTTGCTACTTCCTAATGAATTTATGCATTCTGTCAATTTCAAGTGTTCGTGACTGTAAAAATTTAGCTGTTCTGAATTCCATTAGCCCACTGGGATTTTCCACAGCCATTTCAATGCCTCTTCAGCAATTTCGCCAACTTTTTAAGTGCGCTAGTCCTTTCAAACCCAGAATTTAAATTCTGGAATTTCATAAAATGTTTCAACTATCAGAGTTTTTAAATATTGTTCTCAGAACTGAGCAAAATTTTTGGCGCCTTGAATTATAGTAGATGCTTTGCGATAAAAGAAGTTTAAAACTGTTAGCGTGCACATTAAAACAAAATTATTTTTTTTTAACATTAAAAATCTAGTCGTAACGTTTTTAGAGGCCGGGTACACTGTACAGGCGAGTACGACCACAAAAAAATCCCGCGCCCATAATACGCCCATACCTTTTTTTTTTTTTTTTAATGGATCCTACAAGATGATACCGGTGGTCTAGGTGGATACAGAGAATAGTTCGAAGTGACAGAAGCAGTAAAGTTTGTGTTTTGGACAAGTCTTAACTAGAGGACTATTAGAAAATTTTATTTTCTACGGAAATAGAACGAGGAGGAAGGCACACAAAGTCATAGGAATACTCTGAAACTGCCCGAGGCAGCTTCTGCCAGAGCGCTTGCGCATTTGAGAGAGCTATTATTTTTTTCCTAAGCGCATCTAAATGGCGTGCATATCAGAGAAACGCAGCTCAGTTTCAAGACGCCTGCGATATCTCATCATTGAACCTATTGTAAGGAAAACAAAGACCTGAAAGAATCAAATGCCTACAGACCAATCAGTCTACTTAGATGTACAGGTAAACTAATGGAGCGCATGATTAATACCAGGCTGATGTGACACCTGGAAGAACTACATCTATTAACCCATCAACAAGCAGAGTTCAGACAACACATACCCACTGATGATCAGATCACATATATAGCTCAGGAAATCGAAGATGCCTTCAAGAGAATAAACACATGCTGGTGGTTTCGTTAGATTTGGGAAAAGCATTTGATAAAGTGTTGAAAGAGGGACTGAAAGTCACGCGGCATTGAAGAGGTGTGTGTGGAAGAATGTACAAATGGATTGCTCATTACGCTGAGAGAATAGAACCACCAGAGTACAGCTACAAGGACAGACTAGTAGGAAGTTTAGATTAGCAGGGTGTCCCGCAATGGCGAGTCATGTCACCTACATGTTCCTTGTCTACATAAATGACATAACAGAACATATTCCAAGATGAAGCAAGCGCTAACATCACTGGGGGAGTTGGCCAAAACATGGTTAATGATGATAAATGAAGGGGAAACAGCATACACAGTGTTCTCCCTCTCAAATAAACAACAAAGCTTTAAACTAGTGCTGATCGGGGAAAATTCAAACTAGCTAGGCAT
Organism: Oreohelix idahoensis; assembly: GCA_024509875.1. Taxonomy (NCBI): domain Eukaryota; kingdom Metazoa; phylum Mollusca; class Gastropoda; order Stylommatophora; family Oreohelicidae; genus Oreohelix; species Oreohelix idahoensis. The sequence continues at coordinate 231,318 of JAMPIV010010561.1, forward strand.
TACTTTAGATCACCATTTGATTTCGAAAACACCAGGTTGAGAGAAACTAGATGACGGCAAGGCAAAGAATGGCAGTCCCGAAAAAAAAAAACTTGCTGACACAGCTTGGGGAGCAGGCGAGAGTGCTAACGACGTTATACATATGCGAGTGTGAAAAGTCCTAGAATATAGCATTGCAGTATGGACAACAACAGTTAAGTCAAACTTCGATAAAATTAAGACTTCAAAAAAGCAATGAGAATCATGAAATGAGACAGCACCTATTAAAGAACTCCAAAAGATTACAAGCCTTCAGTTAATGGATGATAGAAGAGATAGCAGGGCCAACTATCAAGCCGTGAATTTTAGAATACTAACAGACCACCCAATGTACCATTGAATAAATGCTCTTGGAAGGGGAAGACTCTGGCTAAGCAACTTTATAGAATTAACCACATCAAAGATGAGAGAAGATCCCATAAATGCTGTATCAACAACCAATTTCTGGCATTAAGAGAAAGAAGAGCCAGACTGCAACATAGAGAAAAGCCATAATTACAAAATACATAATGACAAAATACATAGAGAAACATTACGCAGTCAACACCTGGACTCATGCATACACAGATGGATCAGCAACAAATGCAGCAGAAGATGGAGGTGGAGGAGTTTTGCTGAACTTAAGCACTGGAACACAAAAAGTGGCTGTCAGTGGCCACAAAAAAATTCTTAAGTAACTTCAGAGCAGAGGCAGAGGCCTTGAAAACTACAGCAGAGGTACAATGACAGAGGAACGCATCGAGAGACAAGTTGCCTTTTTTCACAGGATCACTGGCAGTAATTGCAATGCTGAAGAACCAGAATGATGCAGACCTGGATTACTTAAGAGTAAAACAACACAAACTATGTCAACGATTCAAAAGAGTTGTGATGCAATGTATCCCATATCATTGCAACATCCCCGGCAATTAAGAGACTGGCAGATTGACAAAAGGAATGGTGGAAAGCTATCTTAGCCTGATACAAGTATAAGTTTCGAAGAGGAAATGAGTGTTATCAGAATCAGATTCAAGAACAAATGAGATGCAGAGCATCCAATCCACCAAAAAAAAATGATTCATATTACCAGCTGACTACCGCTTTCTTTGAAAATATTCAAGTAGATATCTGAGAATGAACAAAGAAGATGAATAATTTTCGTTTTTCATGAGTACACAAATATATAACTAAAAAAATCCTGGTTATCGCACACAGAACAGTCACTTTAAAATTGGAAGTAATATATAAGAGATCAAATTGGAAGTGAAATAAATAATAAAATATAAATGGATTAAGAAAATATCAAATAAGAAAGGTCATGGAGACCATTTGGTTTACCAGCTATAATCTTAGAGGGAAAAAAACTAAAGTATCTTTATTAACCTTTTAATTGTTACACAATTTTCTCGATTTTATTTTTCATTTGCTCTCAAGGAACTTTGACTGATAAGTGGACTGTGTTTTGCTTACAGTTCCTTAAAATTTTGTTCCTGATTAAAAGCTACATATAATAAATAAGTCCTAAATTTGTTAAAACCTTTTGTGGTCTCTGAGGGTTTCAGGGGAGACAAAGGAAGAATAGGACAACTGCCACTTCAGACAATGTTACGAGAGCTGACCTACGTGAGGCTGGCAACCTTATCATGTCAAACAAATTGCTACACAAACCCCCGTTGCATGAGCACATGAAGTGCTATGGTACAGACTTTTTGTAAGGGGGCAAACTGCTACAATGGCTGCATGCACCCTACGGTATGTAAACAAAGAGTTATGATGACGAATGATTACTTTGTTACAACTGCGCCAAGGTTCTAATTACATTTGAATACGTAACAAGACAATAAAGATATTACAATTTCTGAATGAAAAGATAACATACGGTGGCAAGAGGAGTACAAGAAGACAAACAAGATCTACTAAGAACTATACCAAAAGATTTGAGGATGAAGTGGGTCGAAGAGAACTTGGTAGTTAACATTCACAATGTAGAAGAAACATGATGATGATGATGAATGTAATAAACTGTATTCTAGATCCTCCATCTCTACAAATGTTAACTTTTTTTTTTTAAACTGATGATTAAAAATATCCCGTTCAATCTTTGATGGGTTATAATTAGGATATATTATGTCTTCATGTCCAGCTATTATGTTAAGTTGCTGAAATGCAAAAGTGACATCATATCTCATATGTTTACTGCAAAATTTCATCCACTATAAAATTATTTATACAAATTTAAATCTGTGCTTCCACTTTCATATTACAGGTACCTTCAAGACAATTTGATATCGTACATCCACCCAAATGCATTCAGAAATATGTACAAACTGGAAGTTTTGTAAGCACGTTATTTATAATTATTCTTTCTTTTCTTTGATGGTTTTAATATTAGAGGACATTACCTTATGGTTCTTTTAGTTGCTGTACTGAGGGCTATCCTGGTGATTATATTTGTAAATTATTCTGATGTTCGTATTGATGATTGTGGTGATAATTGTATTTGTGGGTTATATTGATGGTTGTATTAGTGACTATACTACTGGCTGTATTGGTGATTGTACTACTGGTTGTATAGGCAAAGAACAACATTCTAGTACCTGTGATCCATGCTAAACAGAGCTTCAACAAGAGTTTCAGAAATTATGTGAGGATGGCAAACCATAAGTCAGAAGAGTTCAGGACCATCACTGATGTAAGATAGGGCGATATTCTGTCACCTTATCATTTCATACTCCTCATGGACAATGTCATCAAAGCATGTAACGAAAGGACAAGAAAGTATTCAGTGGGGTACTGGAAGATGAGACAGGTTTGTATTTCAGAGCTGGCATTTGCCAATGATGCTGCCCTGATTGCTAAATGAGAGGGTTATCTTCAATCCAACCTGCAAGTTTGGAAGGAAGAGCTGGAGAAGAGAGGGATGGTCATCAGCAGCTTCAAAACAAAAACCATGGTGATATCAAGAAAGGGAAGAAGGCATCAGATCATGCTGGAAAAACAGGTCCTGGAGTAGATCAACCACTTTAAATACCTTGGAAGGGAAGCATCAAAGAAGAGTTTGCTACCCAAAGAGCAGCAGCTGGGAGACTTTTTCAGGCCATAAATTGAACATTCCTCAGTAAAAGAGAAGTTGGCAAGAAGACGAATATGGCTTTGTACCGCTCCATGTGTGTTCCAGTCTTGACCCATGGATGCAAGTCATGACTAAAACCCACAAAAGCCAGCTCCAAACCTCAGAAATGAGGTATCTGAGGAAGGTGGTTGAAGTAACAAGAAGACATATGGTCCGCAACCAGACAATACATCATGGACTCAGAACCCAGCCCCTGCAGACCCAAGTGGAACAGTCCCAGTTGCGATGGTTTGGCTGTGTCTGCAGATGAGAGAAGACTGGCTACCACGACAAACGTGGGAAATAAAGAACCAAGGACCCAGACCTCCAGGATGATCCAGAATCCACTGGGAGGACAACATTAAATAATCTCTGAAGGACCGAGAACTAGATTGGAACCAGGCCAGGAGGAAGAAGCCGATAGGATAGTATGGCACTCTATCTGGCAAACCTCTACAGCCAGGGCAGAAAAGGAACAACTAAGTAAGTATTAAGTACTACTGGTTCTATTGATGATCATACTATTGCCTGTAATGGTGATTGAACTACTTGTTGTATTGTGATTGTACTACTAGCTGTATTGGTGATTGTACTACTGGTTGTATTGGTGATTGTACTACTGATTGTATTGATAATTGTACTACTTGTTGTATTGATGATTGTACTACTGGTTGTATTGATGATTGTGTTGCTAGCTGTATTGGTGATTGTACTACTGGCTGTATTGGTGATTGTACTTCTGGTTGTATTGATGGTTGTACTACTGGCTGTATTGGTGATTGTACTACTGGCTGTATTGGTGATTGTACTACTGGCTGTATTGGTGATTGTACTACTGGCTGTGTTAATGATTGTACTACTGACTGCATTGGTGATTGTACTACTTGTTGTATTGATGATTGTACTACTGGTTGTATTGATGATTGTGTTGCTAGCTGTATTGGTGATTGTACTACTGGCTGTATTGGTGATTGTACTACTGATTGTATTGATGATTGTACTACTTGTTGTATTGATGATTGTACTACTGGTTGTATTGATGATTGTACTACTGGCTATATTAATGATTGAACTACTGGCTGCATTGGTGATAGTACTACTGATTGTATTGATGATTGTACTACTTGTTGTATTAATGATTGTACTACTGACTGCATTGGTGATTGTACTACTGATTGTATTGATGATTGTTCTACTGGTTGTATTAATGATTGTACTACTGACTGCATTGGTGATTGTACTACTTGTTGTATTGATGATTGTACTACTTGTTGTATTGATGATTGTACTACTGGTTGTATTGATGATTGTGTTGCTAGCTGTATTGGTGATTGTACTACTGGCTGTATTGGTGATTGTACTACTGGTTGTATTGATGGTTGTACTGCTGGTTGTATTATGATTGTACTACTAGCTGTATTGGTGATTGTACTACTGGTTGTATTGATGATTGTACTACTGGCTGTATTAATGATTGTACTACTGACTGCATTGGTGATTGTACTACTGATTGTATTGATGATTGTACTACTTGTTGTATTGATGATTGTACTACTGGTTGTATTGATGATTGTGTTGCTAGCTGTATTGGTGATTGTACTACTGGCTGTATTGGTGATTGTACTTCTGGTTGTATTGATGGTTGTACTGCTGGCTGTATTGGTGATTGTACTACTGGCTGTATTGGTGATTGTACTACTGGCTGTATTGGTGATTGTACTACTGGCTGTATTAATGATTGTACTACTGACTGCATTGGTGATTGTACTACTGATTGTATTGATGATTGTACTACTTGTTGCATTGATGATTGTACTACTGGTTGTATTGATGATTGTGTTGCTAGCTGTATTGATGATTGTACTACTGGCTGTATTGGTGATTGTACTACTGGTTGTATTGATGGTTGTACTACTGGCTGTATTGGTGATTGTACTACTGGCTGTATTGGTGATTGTACTACTGGCTGTATTGATGGTTATGCTAGTGGCTGTATTGATGATTGTACTGCTGGCTGCATTGGTGATTATACTGCTAGATGTATTAGTGATTGTACTACTGATTGTATTGGTGATTGTACTACTGGCTGTTTTGTTGATTGTACTGATAGTTAAGATGTATTGGTAGATCACATCAATGTTCACGTTGGTCTATTGATAGTGTGTTGATGGTTATTTTAGTTGTTGTATTTGTGGTTGCACAGATGGCTGTATTGTTGACTGTACTGATGGTTATATCTGTGAGTTATATTGATGATTGGATTGGTGATTGCACAACTGGCTGTATACTTGATTGTACAAATGGGTGTAATTGTGATGATTGTACTGGTGATTCTGCGTGCTATTTTATTGATTATACTGATTATTGTATTGATTAATTATATTTATGTGTGTATTGCTGTGTTAATGGTTGGCTGTCAGCTTTGTCAAATTTAATGAAGATCAAACAATTTTAATGGCAGAAACATAAATGACTGTCATCAACTAGCAGACGTGGTCATCACTAATAACCTAAAGACCGATTTAAAACTAAAATGCAGGAAGACAGAAATTGCAGTTGAAAAAAAATATATATAGGCCTACTACCAGAATGCAACATTTTTGTTGATGGAAAAATACTGAAACAAGTGAAACAATTTAATTGCCCTGGATCATTTATAATGTCTGAACAATTGGTAGCAGATGCATAACTAATATTGTTCCACCGTATGAAAAGCATTCTAACCAACAAAGAGCTGTCAATAGTAGTGAACAAAATAGTTTTATATTGCAGTGTGCAGCTTAGATTACTTTATTGGAGTAGTACATGAGCAGAAAAGAAATTGAAACAAAGTTCAAGGCAACAAAGATGTGGTTCTTAAGAAGATTGCAATATACATCTTTGTATATGTAGTTCCCCAGGGGAGGGGGTATCCGATGAGGCAAAGAAAAAATAGGACTATTGCTCCCTCAAGCATGTCATACAATGTGATTATTATGAGGTTACAAATGAGGCTGGTGACCTTATCATGTAAAACTAATTGTTATAGAAACCACTACTACTAGTATAAATGAATGCTGTGTGCAGGCTTCCTGTACAGGGATCAGATGCTGTTGTGGCTCCATGCTCCATAGGTTTCCAAAAAGGAAAATGATGATGATGTATTGGGATGAAAACTTTGACCTTAAAAATAAGTTCTCTTGACACTATTTCTATTATTTATTTTCTTTACCCTCTCTTGTTCTTTTGCTTGTCTTTTATTACCATCAAATTTTTCTTTCTCTAATTTTGTCTCATTCCCTGCTGCTTCTTCTTGAGCCTTTACATTCTTTGTTGTAAAGATATTAACATTTTTCTGTACGTTCTTAACATTTTATCTCATATTCTCTTCTTTTAATTCCGATTTCTTTCACTGATTTCTATGTCAAATGCCTCTTTTATATCAAATATTCATACTGTAGTCTACAATATTGACAGTTCAGGTACCAGACCAACATAATTAAAATTAAAAAGAAATCAATCTTCTGTTTGATTATTTGGTCTTTAAAAACAAATAATGGAATTTTTCTTGAGTGGGGAACTGTAAAGGTATCCATCTGTTTTTCTTTTTCTTTTCAGAAATCTGGAAAATAACAGGCTTGGTGAATTTGATCCTTCTGGACGTACATTTCAGCATCTATCATCATTACTTACATTGTAAGTTTCAATTATTGTCAGTCATAACTCTTTTCGAGCTGTTTTTTTATGTTTTTTATTTTTCTTGTAACAAGCTGAATGTTTCAAGCACTTCTTTGATATATTTGCATGCTGGATATTTCATGAACTTATTTTAACTAAAATGTATCCTAAATATGAGATTTTCCTTTTATATACTTTGTTCTGTGTTCTTTGGTATCATTTGAAATTTCTATGTCCCTTCTGACTGCTACTTAATAGCCATCTCTTTTAATTATGATTTTCCTCAGCTCAGGCAGCTTTTAATTTAAGAGCACTAAGTGTAATCAATTTGTTTTAATAGACTTGAGAAAAGTTAATAAAATTGTGCTTTTTTTTTGAATACTTGTCATTGATGACTTCTTTTTCCCAAAATAATTAATCATCAGATCAGGTGTTCTGTCTACATTATAGCTGGCTTAGATGGATTTGCTATGGTACAGACATAATTTTGCGCATTTGTTTTAGAGCACAAAACAAATGTCTATGTTAGAGAGAAAATAAACACCCATGCAGGCCACCAAGAACCACTTTTGTCAGTAGTGAAACGTCGAAAGCTTGCCTGGTTTGGGCATGTAACTCGTCATGACTCCCTTTCGAAAACGATCCTCAAGGGAACAGTCGAAGGTAAACAGAGAAGAAGAAGGCAAAGAAAATCCTGGGCTGATAACATCAAAGAATGGGCAGGACACAGTTTTTCCACACTTGTGCGCATTGCTGAGGATAAAGAGCAGTGGAGGACCCTGTCTGCTGATGCTTCCACCATGGCACCACTACGACCCATGACGGGTTGAGATGAGATGAGAGATCGATTTGCAACTTATTCTGCTTCTTGCCTTAATGATATGCTGTTACTTGTTTTTTTTCTTCTTTCCATTAACATCATAACATTTTTAGTTATCATTATTCATCAATTTTATTAGCTCATTGTCTTTCATCTCCCTGTAGGTCAATCAATTCATGTCTTCTTTCCTGTGCCATCCACAAAAATTCTGTCCTTGTTCCTATGCTCTATTTTGAGTCTTCTTCACGTGCTTTTGAGTCTAGCTCTTTGGCTTTCATTTTGGGGTTGGGGGAGGGGGGGGTGGGGGGGGGGGGGGCTCTAGAACAAGGTTCTATAGTTCTCATCTCAAAGGATTCTGCATTCCTAATTAGGTTAATTAACTTTTAGGAGACCCAGCACTGTTTTTTTTACCTTCAACTTTTTTCGTCATCATTTCTTTCAATGTAATTTTATTTTTGGGTAATTAAAAAAAAAAAAAACTGTCATGTCTAATTTTAAATTTATCTAATATAAAAAAAAAATTCATTATTTATAATGACTTCTACATTTGCATGTTTACTTTTGCATATTTTATGACATTTTCCCGCCAATTTTTAGGACTCTTTTCCAGTGACATATCTTCTACATATTAGCTGTAAGTGCTGCACATATTAAAACTTACAATAGCTGCCATTTTAATATAGAAACAATATGTATTGATTTCCATTTATTGTTAATTTCTTTCATGAACAGTTCACTTTGGCATTTAAACTTTTGCAAGTTCATGATGAGATGCAGATCTGTTACATTCATGCACTAGACCAGCTGTCAGCAACCCAGGAGCTGTGGAGATCTACTCTAGACCCTCTGAGCACTAAAAATCGACCTAGATAAAATCATGTTTGTTTTCAGGTTTCAGAATTTTTACAATTTGGAACAAGTGCAGCCTTAATTGTAACTTATATCTCTGCCAGATAGTCTGTTTTCTGCATTTTCATGCACAGTGCAGTGGAAAATTCAAACTGAATGATATTTTACCAAATGTTAGCACCCTTCAAACAAACAATTGCTTCCTATCTAATGCAGTTCATGAATGAAGTGAATTTTAGTATGCTAGCTTATGAGTTTTCACTGGAAAGTATTGCAAAAGTACTTTTAAACATTGGGACATCGCACTTTTAAGTACCTGAAAAAAATGCTGGTCCACAATTTACCAAGGTGAAAAATTATCTTTTTCTCTCTCCTCCACCTAGAGATCTACCAAATAATCCATGGGATCAACTGGTAGACCAAGATTGACCAGTTGCTGACTCCAGCACTAGACTGCATCCAATTTGTTTTCATAAAGTTCTCCTGCATGCCTATTCCAGATGCCATTTATCCATTTTCCATTAGCTTAGTTGTCATTCTTGTCACACTATCAACATTGTGTTTACACTGCATATAAGATGTTATCAGTTCTAGCATGCTTTTTATTTCAGAGACATTAAAAATACAGCAAAAGGTCCTGTCGCCATGCTTTCACATCCAATGTTACCCCCTACATATTAAGTGTCCAGTGAAACATCATGTAACGAACAATGAAAAAACTCAACCAGCTTTTAAGAAAAATATGGGAAAGGTGCACAGGGCACCCTGAAAGCTAAATGAAACACCCATTTAAAGAGCATGCAAACCTTTAAATTTTGTTATGGTGCACTGACCAATGACAGTAAGTCATGATATATTTGAATTCTAAGATCCAATGAAGTTTAATGTAATGGAAAGAAATGAAGTGACCACAGGAGAATTAGTGACATCATTAAAACATGCAGCAGAAAGAGCACAATATAATTATTTCCTGTCCCATTTTGGCAAGGGCATGTTGTTTGTCTGGTCATATTTTTGTTGTATGTGTTGTAAGTCATATTTTTGTTGTATGTGTTGTAAGTCATATTTTTGTTGTATGTGTTGTAAGTCATATTTTTGTTGTATGTGTTGTAAGTCATATTTTTGTTGTATGTGTTGTAAGTCATATTTTTGTTGTATGTGTTGTAAGTCATATTTTTGTTGTATGTGTTGTAAGTCATATTTTTGTTGTATGTGTTGTAAGTCATATTTCTCTTCTGTGTTTTTTTCTTCTAATTTCAAGGTCATTACAGAACAGCTCCATCACTAAAGTCAACAAATACTCATTTTTGACCGTGATTGCTTCTGGTAATACAGTTTCAGTGTAAGTTACTACATAACTAGACTGATGTATTATAAACTGTTGTTGATTTCTCTTATTGTATCTTGTATTTTTGCTCTGAGTTTTTATGTGGTTGTCCTCCTTGACTTGACCCAGATATTTCTGTAATCAGTGCACTCAAGAACTTTGTGCAGTTTTTGTACATGTAATGTTGAAAAATCTGTATTGTAATCTTCCAATTAAATACATTCAGGACTGTATTTGTACTGTATATATTCAAGGTGTTGTTGTTATTCAGCACAGTGATTCAGTCTTAAATTTGTAAATACTGTAAAGGTGTGATTTTGTGTAATTCACCATATAATCATTGTTACACCTCATTCTTGCACACAGGCATATGCTCTTTAGGAAGATATAGTTGTGCGCAAGATGAGATGGCATGATAAAGCACTATGTTGAACAGCGCACCATTTATTTAAAGTATGACGTATATTGTAATAAGCGTATGATGTAAGCAACCTCTGATTTGGAACCTAACAGTTAACTTTCATGGCTTTTTGGAAGGTGTCCGTCAGAATGTGTGGACGTATTTTTATGTGCTCCAATGATATGGAGATATTGTAGAGTCCACAAAGTGTTCTTCGATCTGATGATGATCGCTCCTTGATATTTATTTTGCAGTGTTGGAAGGCATTCTGAGAGAAGTATATTGACATGTTTTATTGTCATGATAAGGTTCCCAGCCCCATGCAGAACCTCACATTAGTCACCCTGTATGACATGCCTGAGCATGTGAGCAGTGGCCATATTATTTCTTTGTTTCATTAGAGACCCATAACAACTACATGGGGCCCTAGACAGTATATTCAAGGTTTATTCATGTCATTAGAGACCCATGACAACTACATGGGGCCCTAGACAGTATATTCAAGGTTTATTCATGTCTCACTCAAGTTATATTTAACTGCAACTCCTTGCAGCATACTCATCTCTATTCCCTATACTTTTACAAACTGTTTTCTCATTTCATTCCATGCTGACCTTACTGTACATTATCGCAGAGCATTTTTCTTGTATTTGATCAGGGGCCAATTATTTCTTATGTTTCTTTTCAGGTTATATGCCAACAATTGCTTTATGTAATAAATGTTGGGAAAAGTAATAAAAATACACTTTCTACTTGATGTGATAAACTTAAAATCCAGTGTCTTTGATTTGTTCTTATACTGGTTTTGATATTTTATT